>VZTO01018949.1:0-25321 GCA_013400615.1 Syrrhaptes paradoxus
TCTCTGGCTTCTTTTCTCCAGCATTCATGTTGCCACCTCACCCTGTGGCAACATCACTCCAGTATAGGCAGAGTCAAGCACAGCAGAATGTTGTGAATCTCTCAGCTGTATGGTAAAGGGGAGCAAATAGACTATAGAATATTCTCAGAACTTAAAGTAAGTATGTTCTTTCTAATCATTGTTAGCACCTATACTGAATATTTCTAGATCAGATATTTTATGAACCAAATTGTTCACTTTACCAGCTATCTGAAGCTCCACATTAACACCTGAAAGCCACATATTCCCCTTCATAGAGCACTGGACCACTGCTGAAGTTACAGACTATTGAACAATCTGAGAATTTTTGTGAAACAATGCTGACAGCAGAGGATGCCTCAGTAAAACTTAATGCAGTATGTGGCTTGCATAGAAAAAAAAAAATCTTTCTTATGTTCTTCAAGTTAATACCTTTAAAACAGATGCACTTCTGTCATCAGATTCAGATCCATCCTGCTGAAATTACAGGTGTTAAACTGGGAATTAAAAGAGGTATATTCTGATCCCAACTGTCACTAGCCTGTTTTTCATATCTGTTGTTCAGCAGGCTTCACCTCCTAATGACTTTCTCTTTATATTCTTGACATTTGCTACTCATCCTTTAATTGCAGGGTTTTTCTGCCAAGGATTGCATCTCACTATGGGTTTGCACAGTGCCTACTGCAACAGTGCAGCTACACACTAATGGAACATAAATGCATTATAAACTTCGAAAGAATGACGTAAAGGAAGAAGAGGAAGTGTTCTTGCAATACAGAAGAGAGATATAAGGAATATTCCCCCAGATAATTACTATTCTCACAAAATGAGAGCGAAGAAAACTAAGTCACTTAAAGTTTAAACACTGTGGGAACACTGATATTTTTGTATGCATTTTATATTTTGATCTATATTCTTAACTTCTGTTAAAGGGTCATCATTCCTAAAGCTTCCAGTATCTAAACATTCCAAATTACCTATGTTGGGTAACACAAGAAGAAAGAACACAGCACTACTTGCATCATTCACATTTGAAAGGTTATAACCATAACTATAAAGAACAACTTTTCCTTCTTGTCAAAAGGTTAGATTCATCAGCAGCTTACAGCTTCTTCCTTTCAAGGGCACTACTCAATAAAGCAGAGTGGTGCTCCAGTCTTTAGCATTCACATTTCATCAGGGAATCACTTTGTTCTATAGGGGGAAAGGGAAGGTTTCACAAATGGAGGCACGATGAACTTCCCCAATAAAAATTCTCAAAGTTCAGTTGCACACTCAAAAAAGGCAATAAAGAGAGCTCAACATTTTAAACAGTTTTTCTAAAATACAGACCCACTATCTCTCAGAAAGATATTCAGAAGATCAATTAGATAATGTCTGTTAAGTGCTTTCAGAACAGAAAATTCATGTAAATGCTAAAGGTTACTACTCTGAAAGCTGAACAGTTTTTGCATAAATTTTGCTATGAGGACATTATGGTTTGTACAAGGTATTTATGTTTTTACTATTATTCCAAAGAAATTATGAATTTTTCACACTGTCATAAGTTTATTTTTACCATTTGCAATAATTTTCCTCCAAAAACTTAACTTGTAAATAGACATATTTTGAACAAGTTACCTCATTTTGCTAACTCAACAGCATAAGTGCCCTGTTTCTTGTTTCCTAAAGGGATAAATGGTTTATATACCTATAATTTATGAGTTTAATCTAGTTCATATATTGATTTTTTTTCTATATCAGTATGTGGTAATGTTGAGACAGACTGTATTAGAAATTGACCACCTCCTAACTTATATATATTATTCCTCTTTTTATTAAGAGTGTTATTTACATCATTCATTCAATACTTTATTTGTTGATCAGTTCCAGGGCTTTTGGAATGACAGCAAGTGAAAGAAAAACATAATTTAAAACTATGCAGAGCTCTGAAAGCTATCCAGCATCATGTCAGCATGGGTACTGAACCAACTGACTTTTAGTAGGCAGTGCTTCAGTTTTGTTTCTTAGTTTTGAAACCCTGATGCAAATGGGTATGACTGCATGATGCTTCCTACTATGCTTAGCATCATTGCCTGATATACGTGCTCCACTTGCTATGTTACAGAATATTAACTTTTCCTCCTCAAAGGATAGCACAGTGGCTCTATAAAGTCAATGAACCTAAGAGATGAGCCTGAGCAGCTGGTAAAGTATTCTTAGGCTTCACCATTTACTCTGTTTAGTCTAGAGTACGGACTTCTCGTTCTGCCTAGGACATACTTGCAGATTTGGGTAATCCAATCAGCTTTAATGAACCCCATCTCAAGGGTGTGAGGGCTCCACAATCTGACTGAATAGTAAATACCACATTAACAGAGTCTTTAGCAAACACTCAAAATAAAGCAAGACATCAAAGAAAAATGACAGGTATACTCACATAATTCTACTTCTGCTAGCCACCCTAATTCACTACACGTGACAGGCTACTGTATGAAGAAATTCTTGCCAGTACCTTTGACATGCCACAGGATCAAGTATCACTTCCTTACTGTTTTTAGTTATGTATCNTGTTCTTTATAAATAAATAAATAAACACAACACCAACACACACATTGTTCTGAATACATCCTCCCATTTCCAAATCTTTGTGTAGTTCAGTTTTGTTTAATGTTGCAACTCTGATTAAGATAAAACTACTTCAAGTTTACAGAGTTGTTGACAATACAACAGGTTTTTTTACCTTCCGAGTTGTGCTGACACACCCCAACACATCAGGAAATAGCTTTCCATCTGACAGAAAGGTAATAATGGAAGACTGATAAACATAGGTTATGTTTTATTTCAATGGAAATACCAGTGTCAAAGGAGATAACTGCCAGAGGTTACTCCAGGGCAGTGTTTCATGACACAGAGGCTCTGGTGGAATTACGATTTCAAGGAATTCATGCACCTACCACTCTCCAGACCATTGAGTTCTGACACCCTGTCCCTTATGCTAAAATGATTTTCGGGAAGGGTATGGTGTGAATCAGACAAACTGATCCAAGTCAGAAAAAAAAACAAAACAAAAAACAGAAACGGCAGATCATAGTACCTTTAATATCTAACCTAATCACTGTTCTGTTCACAGCAGAGCCTGTTCGCACCTTTGTTCACACAGCTCCATTAGCTATGTGTGCACTCCAAGTGTTTGAACACCGTAAGCCATTACCACCATAAAGTTCCCATATCATGAAACTTCTCAAGGGTTACTAACAAAGCAGTGAACAGTTCAGACCCGAAACATCTCATGATATATAAAATTTTATTTTGTAGAGGNTATTCAGAAGATCAATTAGATAATGTCTGTTAAGTGCTTTCAGAACAGAAAATTCATGTAAATGCTAAAGGTTACTACTCTGAAAGCTGAACAGTTTTTGCATAAATTTTGCTATGAGGACATTATGGTTTGTACAAGGTATTTATGTTTTTACTATTATTCCAAAGAAATTATGAATTTTTCACACTGTCATAAGTTTATTTTTACCATTTGCAATAATTTTCCTCCAAAAACTTAACTTGTAAATAGACATATTTTGAACAAGTTACCTCATTTTGCTAACTCAACAGCATAAGTGCCCTGTTTCTTGTTTCCTAAAGGGATAAATGGTTTATATACCTATAATTTATGAGTTTAATCTAGTTCATATATTGATTTTTTTTCTATATCAGTATGTGGTAATGTTGAGACAGACTGTATTAGAAATTGACCACCTCCTAACTTATATATATTATTCCTCTTTTTATTAAGAGTGTTATTTACATCATTCATTCAATACTTTATTTGTTGATCAGTTCCAGGGCTTTTGGAATGACAGCAAGTGAAAGAAAAACATAATTTAAAACTATGCAGAGCTCTGAAAGCTATCCAGCATCATGTCAGCATGGGTACTGAACCAACTGACTTTTAGTAGGCAGTGCTTCAGTTTTGTTTCTTAGTTTTGAAACCCTGATGCAAATGGGTATGACTGCATGATGCTTCCTACTATGCTTAGCATCATTGCCTGATATACGTGCTCCACTTGCTATGTTACAGAATATTAACTTTTCCTCCTCAAAGGATAGCACAGTGGCTCTATAAAGTCAATGAACCTAAGAGATGAGCCTGAGCAGCTGGTAAAGTATTCTTAGGCTTCACCATTTACTCTGTTTAGTCTAGAGTACGGACTTCTCGTTCTGCCTAGGACATACTTGCAGATTTGGGTAATCCAATCAGCTTTAATGAACCCCATCTCAAGGGTGTGAGGGCTCCACAATCTGACTGAATAGTAAATACCACATTAACAGAGTCTTTAGCAAACACTCAAAATAAAGCAAGACATCAAAGAAAAATGACAGGTATACTCACATAATTCTACTTCTGCTAGCCACCCTAATTCACTACACGTGACAGGCTACTGTATGAAGAAATTCTTGCCAGTACCTTTGACATGCCACAGGATCAAGTATCACTTCCTTACTGTTTTTAGTTATGTATCAACAATGTAAAATATTTCCATTGTAACATTACAGAAAGTCATAACAGTATGGCCAGAACTCAGTGAACAGGCAAGTTCAGGAAGAATTATGCCCGCACTCCACTCATCCCTCAGATGGAGGTACCATCTCACGTCTCTCAGGAGCTGCTTCAGTGCAGCCAGCATGATACATGGACAGTCCTTCCACTTCTCCTGCCTAGGAAAGACAATACTCCAGACAAAGCTGTCCTGTAAACCAGGTTAAGCCCATAAAGCCAGTGCTCATACTGCAAAAACTCCCAAAAGATTCAAACCAGAAATCAGAACCTCACTGCAACTTTGTAGGTGTTCTTTATAAATAAATAAATAAACACAACACCAACACACACATTGTTCTGAATACATCCTCCCATTTCCAAATCTTTGTGTAGTTCAGTTTTGTTTAATGTTGCAACTCTGATTAAGATAAAACTACTTCAAGTTTACAGAGTTGTTGACAATACAACAGGTTTTTTTACCTTCCGAGTTGTGCTGACACACCCCAACACATCAGGAAATAGCTTTCCATCTGACAGAAAGGTAATAATGGAAGACTGATAAACATAGGTTATGTTTTATTTCAATGGAAATACCAGTGTCAAAGGAGATAACTGCCAGAGGTTACTCCAGGGCAGTGTTTCATGACACAGAGGCTCTGGTGGAATTACGATTTCAAGGAATTCATGCACCTACCACTCTCCAGACCATTGAGTTCTGACACCCTGTCCCTTATGCTAAAATGATTTTCGGGAAGGGTATGGTGTGAATCAGACAAACTGATCCAAGTCAGAAAAAAAAACAAAACAAAAAACAGAAACGGCAGATCATAGTACCTTTAATATCTAACCTAATCACTGTTCTGTTCACAGCAGAGCCTGTTCGCACCTTTGTTCACACAGCTCCATTAGCTATGTGTGCACTCCAAGTGTTTGAACACCGTAAGCCATTACCACCATAAAGTTCCCATATCATGAAACTTCTCAAGGGTTACTAACAAAGCAGTGAACAGTTCAGACCCGAAACTCTCATGATATATAAAATTTTATTTTGTAGAGGCAATAGACTCAAATCATGCAAGAAAGCAAGAGGAGGCCAAAGGAGCAGAAAAGTACAAGTGGAAGAGGAGAAGTCTGAGCACCCCAGATAGCTCATGACTGACCCTAAGGAAATCTTCAGAGCACCAAACTGACTCAACTAAATCTGTCAAATTACTTACATTTTTAAACAGCGGGCATGGCTCTAAAAATTATTATCTATGATATATTTCAAAATTATCACATGTCCCAAGTGGTGAACTCTAAGCGAGCCCCCTGCAGAAAAGGAAAGGCACACTTAACCGACCGAAATGACAGCCCTGGTCACCAAAGCTAGAAGTAGATGGATCGTGTTGGCTCCTTTACAAGAAAGGGGAACAGAGAGGACACTGTTCTGGAATGTGCCAGAGGAGCCACGGGGGTGGAAATCGTGCTAGGGTCCGCCAAAGCAAGAGAACTGTCAGAGTGACATATGTCACACTTGGAAAAGGCAAATTAGTGCATATCCAGGAAACAGCCTTTTCACGACACTTCAAGTTGTATGGTTTTGTTTCTCTTAAATCACTTATTAAGGCAAGACAGAAGCTGTGAAGCTCTCCCAGCCAATACATACCCACACTGGTATGGAAATATAGGTGGCAGGGACGAAGGTGGGTCATAAAATTACGTCCTTCATTTTTTGCCAGTAGTGAAACTAATTAAAGACACTACAATTATTAACTAGCATCTTAAATAGCCTATATTCCAAATATCTTCTGGGTTTCAAGAACTGAAAGAGAAGTTCAGTGTGCTAGACCATCCAAGCAAAGAGAAGGAAATGACATTGAGCACTCACTCCCACTATTTTGTGATCTTTTCTGTAATTCAAAACAAAATGTTATGCGAGCCTTTTGCACATTCTATAATTGCATCAGCCATTGTTTCATTTTTGCAGACGTGAGAGCTGGCAATGATGACAGTCCAAGACTAAGTGTTAATAAAACTTCGATACAAACGAAGAGTATTTGAAATCTTAACAAAATATTTGTATTTATCTGTCTACACTGGGATTTTAACTGCCAGAAGAAGTATAAAGAGGAACGTGTGTAAATTACTGTCCTGTCCACACTGAAGGTTAGTTTCTTTACCACATTTATGTAACTGGACCTCAGTGTGTACCACTATGAAATCCACTACAGATAGTAAAATGAAGACATGTAACCCATGGTGAAAATCACTACGTAAAGAAAATTTTTTCACAGTTGACTGAAAGGCAAAATAATGAAACAATTGGATGACTATCTAATGCATTAAAAAAAAAAAACAAACATGCTCAGCTTGACAACCAACCCAGATAATCTTGATTTCCTCCAATTCATAGTAACTCTTTCCCTCAAAAAAACCAGCCTAGTTCCACAGAACACACAAATATGGACCGAAGGCCTGACTTTTAATCAAACTGGAAAGTAAAATCTATAAATTTCTGGCAAAGAAAATACTGAACTGAATCAATTTCACTTGATACGCTACAAAAAATATCACCTAGCCAAAGCTAATCCCTCCTTGACCAGAGGTGGGGTTTTTTGCACTGTAGTTTTTAGCACAGATGAGTTTGTTGAATGATTTTGCAGAGCACTGCAGGGAAGGCATGGGAAGAAATAACAGTCTGATGAGTCCATGTCTCAAAACAGAGTAATAGAGTCCATGTCTCAAAATGGTTTATTTCTTTAAATTTTAGTATATGCAAAGGTGGGGGGGAAACATCTAGCTAGTAGTTAATAAGATTCTCTTTCTGTCCCTGTGCTATTCAGGATTCACAGATTAGAGATGCTCAAGGAAAAAAAAAAAAACCAGTATCCTTGTTTCCAGTACTCTATATGTATCAAGGAATAACATCAGGCTTTCTTGTATCCTGCTGAAGGAGAAGAAGATATCCCACAGTGATGGGTTTCAGAGGAAATTATAGCGCTACTGAAGAACTGAAAGAGAGAACACTGTCACTGGAGAATAAATTCAGACTTTGAACTGAAGCATAAACCACTTTCTTTCAGCTCTCCAACATATTTAGCATAACCAGACTGTTTTGCTGAGGCTGGGCTGCCTGTTGGGATGCTCAGATGCTCTAGATAACTACGGCTGTTTCCCAAACAACTTACTAATGGCCATTCCTGCTATGCTTTCTAATCATTCTGGGCAGCAGTACCACTCATTTAGAGAGCTCTACACAGTTTTCAGAGAGTAGCCTTTTTATTTAACTTTTAACAATTCTGTGTAATTCACTTACTAGTTGAGCTTTCTCTTTTAAAGCTGTTATGACTGGAAGATAGAAAAAGTACTTCCCATTTATTTCAAGAACTCTGAAGCATCCTGTACAACATTTATCTTTCAAATTCTGCAATTTTTGTTACAAAGATACCAAATTTACCATGGTACATCCTACATAATTTAAATATTGCAGTAACAGACTTATATAGCCATATAAATTTATATATTGCTAATTTTATTTTAATATAAAATTATAACCTTTGAATTTTTTACTTCTATAACATCATTTAATTATTGGGTGCATTTTTCCATACACTAGCTCTTATAAGGGTTATTTTTAATGGCTGGAAACATTTTAAAACACTGACAGAAGGTATACCACCTTTACAGGAATTTCTTTAAAAAAATAGCCAAACACGTTTCTGACCAAAACTGAAAATAACAAAAGTCAAGGAAAATACCCATGCAACATTTAGTCAAAAGATTAAGTTCTGGAAAGTTCTGGTGAAGGTGTTGGGAAGATTGACTATTAGTTAGTACTATGTTTCTCTGATAATTACTTCTAAAATAATTGACTAAAAAGTATGCCAATAATCAGCACAACTACATATCCTGATATTTATTTAACAACTAGCTTAGTGGGGGTATTATACTGTCATAAATGTAAACTGGTTTTAATAAAATAATGAATCACCAAAATTAAAAAAAAATAAAAAGCCATCTAACAACAATAGGTAGTATGAGTTCCATTGCAGAGGGAAAAATTGAGATTAAAGTGGCTTGTTCAAAGGCTAAAAAAGACTTCACAAGCAAACTTAAACTTGTGAATACCTAATTCCAGACGCTATGCTCATATCACTGATATTTCTTAACAGGGATAACATGCAAAACTTTCATGCATAATCATTATCAGGCTTTCTATTTTTAAAATCTGATGGTTTATGGCAATCTGTGCACTGGAATTACTTTCTATCTCAAACCTTGTTTTTTAAAAACAGCATTTTCCATTCACTGCAATGTTATTTGAGTAAGACCTTTACCACTTTTAGAGTGATTTTTTTATTATTGAAGTTAAATGAACCATAGAAGCAAAAAATAATTACTGTGCAGAGTGCTATTTTGGGCTATTGGCTCAAAGATGAGTTGGAATCTTACTGCCAAGTTATGTATGAGAAAAGAATATATGCACGCACCAAAACACTGAAATGGAAACCCAAAATGCTCCAAGTATTTTTAAATGCCCAATGTGGTGTTTATTAAAAAAAACACACTTCTCTGTTTAGGAGGCATTAAAAAAGTGTGGTGCTCAGCTACCCGTGTGCCAGAGCAATAGCTATCAAAAAAACCCCACTCTAAAGGTATTAGAAGAGAACTCAGCTTCTTGTCAGCAAAGTGTAAGCTCTTAATAATACGCATATTCAAAGAACGCCATACTTTAAAATATTTCCTTTTGTCTCCAGACATCAATAGTGATACAAAAATATTAATAATAATGAAAATTACTGGTTTATTGCATCTTTTTTTTTGAGGGATATATGGTCTCTTTACCTAGTTTACTACTTTTCCTCACTGCACTAGTTGGTATTTTCATTGTCTGCTGAAGAATGGACCTCTTACTGACAGCTACTGTTAGCAAGAAATCGTTTTCTAATAGTAAATAAGGATAACAGCAGCAAGCTGCCAAATCAGATGGAAACAGCTTCTAGTATGTACTCTTACCCAAGTGCACAGTGTAGGGCATACAATCTCTACAAAAGACAGGCATGTATTTTTTCTTTTTTCTTTTTTTTTTTCTTTCACCAGAGAAGCAACTCGAGTGAGAACAAATTTGTGTACCTTTTTAACAGTAATTAATTTGATCAATTTGTGTAGAGGGAAGAAAACTAACTCGCTTGATTTTTTTCCTCTCTACGCTAACAGTTAATATAGTTTGTATCTGAGAAACACGCAGAACTGGTTCTGAAGCCAAAAAGTGTAATGTCAATTTACATCAGTGGCACATGCAAGACAGGGCTTATCAGACCAGGTACAGCACCACAATAATAACGTGGCAATGCTGCTTTTGGAGGCAGCCTAATATCTGTTTCTTGTTACTTTCCATTGCAAAAGGAGTAGTCAAACATAGGAATCTAGCAAAACTTGAATGCACAGTTAAAGGCACCAACTTTGTCTAACAGGTCAATTCAAAGCTTACTTACAAATGTCATGGCAAACACCAGAAGTTTAAAATTTTATCAGTATATATGACCAAGCAACTAATACCTCAGCAGCAGTCTAACAGTCTAAGCCTCTCTCTGTTATCTTCTGCTTCTTTAATCAGTGTCTATAACAGTACAGCAAATATATCTGAACATTAAAGATCACTATGATGTGACTGTAAGGTACAAAATGGCCTGGAGGAAAAAGATTATGCTTCTTGAAGCCTCCTTTTGGCACTACGGAGAAAACTAGAGATAACAAGACATAATGAGAACAATTATTTTGGGTGTCATTACAATTTTATATTAAACATAAGGTAATCATCGCCACAGAATGACTCTCAGTCTAACTGAAAAAGATGTGACAGCTACCACCCATTCTTAACTTTTTTTTTTTGCTTTTACATTTTGGGAGGCTTCCTTCACTATAAAAGAGCACTCAGTGTGAAGCTGTTTTATATCAGTTGAGCTGCTCGTTAAGTTGGAGGCTGCACAGAGAAACACTTACGCCTTTCCCTCCCTAGCGTCCAAACACATATATAGCCACTTCAGGATCCATAAACTACATTAATCAATCTTGCCTGTTTTTCCCTCAAGTCCTGACAAACTGTAAGGAGGCAAGCCTCAGATCACTTTAAAGATATTTGAAATACTAGTCATAACCAAAAGAGCAGATGAACAAGCCCAGTAACAGATGCAGCTAAGGCTGCATCCCAAGTCCTTACTATGATTCCACCAGCCGAGGGCCAGCGGCTGCTTGCCACATAGCGAGGCACCCAGAGAGCCAGCATGTGCCTGGCGGCTCTGAGGCAGCATCATCGCCTTCTACTCACTTGACTCTCCTGTGGTGTATTTTGGGCTTTTTTTGAGAGATAAGCCTTGGACCGCACTTTTGAGTATTTTTTCCACATTGCCAGTGATTGACAAGAACAGCCTGGAGAAATGTACATTGCAGAATGGCTGTGGCTACATGTTGGGGTTAGAGGCAGAATGCTGTTTCTCTGCCTGCAAGGTGTCCAAGAGGGGGCCAGAAGAAAGTTCTGGCAAGGCACTGATCAGCCCTTTCTTCACTGAGGATTGAAGATGGAGAAGCTGCTGAACAAGTTTGCCTGAAAGTCCCATGGCAGCAGAGGAGATTATATTCTTACGCATACTACAACGCAGAGGACCTGATTATAAACCATCACCATGTGAGACAACTCCATTTCCAAAGCAGTTCAGCTGCATTAGTACACAAATGCACCTGAGCTAATAGCTTGCCTCTCAAATGACCTTATTAGTACAGCACATCAGCTCAATGTTGTCGCACAGCATCCAGCCTCAGAGTGGCTTTCATCCTCTTAGGCCAGAATACAGATGGATCTGGAAGAAAATAGATCAGCTCTTTCATTTAACAAAACTGGTCTTTAAGGATTTCATTTTCTTTACCAGTTCCCACACAGGGAGTTTTTGAAGGGACCCCTCTTTGCTTTTTAGCCTAGGGCAGAAGAAGATCTTGTTCAGAAGCTTTTTGCAGGAGAAGAGAGGAAAAACAGAAATGGCAGGGAAAATGATCCTGACACTCAAAAATTATCAGAAATAAGAAAATACTTGTGAGGAAAATGGCTGCGAGTAGAGGAGAACAGAGAAACAATGAGTGGTAGCGTCTTCTTAGCAGCCTAAAAGGAAAGAAAATACTTCACCACTCCACCATTTGACTGAGCAGTCCATTGTCTCACTGTCTGAATAGCCTATTAATCATTAGCATTCATAAAACTAAAAAAAAAAAAGAGGCAAACACAAATAAATTGTTTTTCCTATGTCAGCCTCATTTAATTACTGAAGAGTAGTTTGAATTGTTGATCTCCTAATGCTTTGGCAGGATTGGCAGTCAGTCTAGTCCAGTCAGGCTTGCTTGATTGTATGAGAAATGGAAAATAAAATTAGCATAGTCAAAGACAGGGATAATCTAGGAAGTATTCACAATAATGAATAGAACTGGGTGACAGGTTGTTTTAGCTAGAAGTTTCCGATACCCAGACTTGTTACAATGTGTGTGGGCTAGTAAATATTCAGCAGAAGTTTAACAGGATATTTTAAGGAGATTTACAGTCAGCTCAGTCATGTCTATATCACCACTCTGACATGCTGTCTGTGCTTTTGCATATCTAACAGGATACAATGTCAGCTTATGTGGCCAGAAACCAGACAATCATATATACATAAGTCTGTGCATACTGAGATGTGTGTGATGAAAATACCTTGCCTTGTCTCCTGGAAGCATAATACCCAGTAGTCTAATTTCCAGACAACACCACAGCCAATCCTACTGCTGAACAATAACTAGATTTTTTTTTTTAAAATCACAAAAACTGGCTCAAAACAGGCAGACAACTATTAATACAGTCTAGGATACCTGGGGATCTCCACCAAGGACAAAAATGGAACATATATTAACTATTTAATCAAGTGCATACACACTCCTTTCTTTCCAAGGAATGCTAATGTTTTAATGCAAGCTTTATATCGTCACTAAACTTGTCTCACAGCATCATATAAACACTTTGGTACATTGTCTTGCTGTTCAGTTAATTCTCTTAATTTCTTGCCATCCTGCTGGAGTTTTGGAAAAAAATAAAAGAAATGGGATGTGCTTGTTCACAGTTAACAAAAAGTCACCTACTGCAGCAATAAGTTTAATAATTTTACCTAGGGCAACAAAGTATACAAAGAAGAGTTACAAAATCAGACTGATGATTGACAAGCTACTATAATGCTGTTTTGCAAGGCATCTTATCTGCCAAATCTATGTTTTCACTCCCTATTAGCTCACAGTAACACCTGCATTTGCCTTTTACTATCACAGCTTTTAGACTATGGCATGATAACTGTCTAACCAAGAAGCACACCTCCATCAGCAGACGGCTTTGCACCATATAATGCGTCTCTGAGCAGAGAACTGGAAAAACTCAAGTGCAATATGTTCAAGCACTGTCAGATTTTTCTTTCACTGAAAGGCAAGGCAATCAAGCCATCCCCTCTCACTTCTGACGAATTGTGAATAACAAAGGCTTAGTCAATGCCTACACTGCACTCACAGGTGGTATTTTGACTGTTCTCATATAAACTTGCTCGTGTGGCAAGAGTAGTTCAGCCAGGCAGCATGTAGCTCAGGATCCCAGCTGTATCTGCCATATATATTGAAACCACAGAACCACAGCTAAACATTGTTACTGATCCCTAAACTAGCCGATTTACTGCCTGTTTGGATGTGTTTACACTAGTGTAGTCACATTTCATTATGACATAGATACAATCATTTGAGAGAAGTAGC
This sequence comes from Syrrhaptes paradoxus, assembly GCA_013400615.1. Lineage (NCBI taxonomy): Eukaryota > Metazoa > Chordata > Aves > Pterocliformes > Pteroclidae > Syrrhaptes > Syrrhaptes paradoxus. The sequence goes on from VZTO01018949.1 coordinate 13,325, forward strand.
TGGACAATGCTACGAGTAGCTGACATTACATACATTAACATAACGGCATAAGTATTTGACAATAACTCTTTACTGTACTTGCACGCAGGAGGAACTACAGTCATCTCCTAGGCTGAATAATATGACCTCATTTCCTCATTTTTATTATGTAGTATTGACATTATTTGCATCAGATGAAATAAAAAAACCAGCACCTCCCTGATGCTGCCCTTTACTATTTCTTATATTTTCTAGTCATAGAGAACAGAACATTCAGTGAACATATGAAAAACCTTCATTACTGTGACAGATACCAGACTCCAAATGGAAAATTACCGGGGCGGGGGCTGTAATACTAATAATGCATCTTTAATTCCAAAATACAAAACTAAGATCAATGAAAAAAATTATTCTCTTACCTTAGGGTCTCATTTTCTCCATGTTTATGCCAAATCTATAACACCTAATCAAAACATATGCCTGCTTTTCCTCATTTTTTACTAGTGTATATACTACTGCAACTTAAAGGACATTTCCTTAAGTGTCCTCTTTAGATACAGTTGATAAAATCAGACAATTCAAAGGCAAAGAAAGATAGGAACAAATAAAACATTCACCATAAAGAACAAAAATTACCTTTAGCAGGGTTTACTTTTATCCCTGATCTATACAGCATCTCCTCATTCTGCCAGTCCCCATTCCTGACAACAGTCTTGAGTCCATAGAAAATAATTAATGCAGTAGTGGAACAAAAAACCAAGTTCTTCAGAAACCGCTTTTGGGCTTTGACATAAAGGGCCCTGACACCTACTGTAACCAGCAGGCAGAAGCCCATACTAGGAACATACAGGACACGCTCTGCTATTACAAAGCCAACATAGAAAAATAGGTTTGTGGCAGGAACAAAGGGCACTATTAACAAAGACAGAGACAGAATGACAATGTTCTCAGTTGAAGGAAGCTGCAGTTTCTGCATTTCATGCATTTTTATACCATTCTCTTCTTTTGATGTAAAGCTTGACTTCACCTCTTGTGTCTTGTACTCTATCTCTGAGTGGCAGCTATGCCCATTAGCATTCTGCTTGCCATTCATTACTATTCTCCCGTCGCTTTCTCTTTCATTGCTGGAGCCCTTCAAGCTAAAGTAGGCGAGGAGGAGAAGTCCAGCATAGAAGGCCACAGAGTGTAGATTCCTCCAGTCACTGACTGCTTTCAGAAGAGGCACGGCATCCATAGACCAGTCAAAGCTGAGGGTATCTGGGCACAGCAACAGCCAGAGGTTCTTGGTTGGCAGGTAAAAGAAGGTCAGCGTACGTGTGAGAAAACTGTCTGAGTCAGCTGCTGGATTGTCAGAATTGGAAAAACTTGGGGGTTTGTTGCCCATCCAGTATAAGCGGACACCCAGCAGTAAAATTCCCCAGGAGGTCAATAAAGCAATGCTGAAGAAGAGGGTCAAATTCCTTCTCTGAAAGAAAAAAAAATCATCAGTATAAATCAACACCAGGTGTTTAATTCGGTAAATTATAGACAAAAGGGACTGAGAAATATCTGATACAACTTCTTTTTTTGCAATGGAAGCAAGCACTATAGATCCTAGTCTCTGACAACTGGATCACAAAGTGTCAGAGTATGATGTTGACCATAGACTAAAACAACAGGCTCTTTCCTTTAAGCTCTACCAAGCCTGTACCAGAGTCAAGCCTTTACAGAGACCTTAGGACTGTCAGACCTTGCTTAAGATTGACTTGTGTAACCCTTTGAAAACCTCTTTATTTACAGGAATTTACGGAACCTTTCAACAGTTCCTATATAACCTCCCAAATCCTTTTTTGTGCTCCTGGCTGCGGCCAAAACACCAGTTTGCCTGAACGATTTTTAAAGTTTAAAGAATGTTTCAGTTCTGTTTTCCCTAATTAAAGTCTCTCCTAAGATATTTTACCTGGGAACCAAATAAACTTCCCAAGAAGGCAAGAGAGGAACACAGACACAGATTCCATGTTTAGGTCTTCCAGCTCCTACCTGTTAGCGACAGTGATCATCTGGAGCCTCCAGATCTGCCTGCTACTGCAAGCCCCAATTAATTTTGCACCTCATAGCCAAAGAATACTTTTTTTTTTCTTCAAGCACACCATATTAAATAAGTGTTCTAAAGCCCTTCACATCTTGATACCCATCTAAATGATATTACATGAAGCATGCAGCTGCCTCGACCCACCCATGTCATGATGCTAGCAACTTGAAGAACCTCCACTTATTTGTGGAATAACTCAACATTTGCCAGCTGCTTGTTGGGTCATGTCATCCCCCCACATCTGAAAGCACTTTACTTATTCAAATGCTTGCAAACATACCACATCTGCCTAAATGAGAATCAGGAAGCAACATTTTCTCACCTAGTTCTAGGACTGATGAGCTTAACTTCTGCTCTCTATTACATGGGCACCCTAAATGAAAGCCGTTTTGGATTACTCTCTCTTTGCAGAAGAATCTGTAAAAGCTAAAATACATGTATTTTTATATTTCAATCTCTCAGACACCTTCTGTATGAAAAGAAAAACTATTTGCCAAATAGCTCCAGATACAGTGTAAGCCCATTGATAATCTTTCCCCCCATGATTACAGATAATTATTTGTCAATCTTTTTCATTTTACTACATCTGTTTTTTTCCATCTCACACTGCACATTCCTGGGATGGTTATTCAGTGTTTCCGCAGTTATTCAGAAGCAGGACCTCGCACTGGAATGTTTTAACATATTTATTTCAAACAGCTCATTTTTCTGCTTTCTTGGGGGACTCTCTCCCTGATATCATGAAATTCAGATTATTGTGCTGCTCCATTTTAGGTCAATTATTAATAGTTTTCTCCCATCAGATTACTGATATTCCAGTAACAAGACATGGTCTAGTCATAATAATTTATCTGATTATCTCATGAAGAAATTTATTCCTTTTCATACTTCTATAGAGCTTCTCCTTATGAAGTTTAAAATATTTAATGGCAGTTAGAATAATTCATTCAATTTTGAGGCAACATGGAAGAATTCAATGGAGGCATTAGTAGGGAACAAAAATTTATAATGAGAATATTTACATACTTGTATCAGAACCACCAAAAAATGCTGGCACCTTTTATACATTAAGCAAAACCTGAGACCACATGTTTAATTTTCCACATTAATTCCAGTTTGATTTATTAGCTTTTGTATATTTCTGTATCCTGGAAAATCAACAATTTTTTGGTAATATATCAATCAAAACACATATCTACAATTTATGATGAATATATTCCCTGGAAAGCCTACTGTAACAACCTATTTTTATTTGTAAACTGGACAATACTTCACAAATCATCTCAGACACTGTTTCATCCCTGCCTGCCAGGGCTGTTTAAATGCTTTAAATATTATAAAGCTATGTAAACTGGTTATCACTGGATCTCCCAACTAAGTTTATATTTGGAATAAAAAGATTATTCAGATTTAATGGATTTGCATGTATGCCCTCATAGCAAAATCTCATGTCCCTGGTTCAACTTGTCCTTTCATTCCTGTCATATTTTATTACACGAAAATTTTTCTGCCCACCCCTCTGGCTCAATTATTTTCAAACTCGTTTCCTTCAAACAGGCATATAAAAACCCTTAAATGTGACCTTCTTTATTCTTTTTATACACCTTTCCACAGCCTCCTAAGAGGCTGCTCCTAAGAGGAGGCTGCTTAGAGATAAAGAGGCTGGGAAGAGGAACATGGTTTCTGTTCATTTGTTTGTTTTAATTAGAAATTCAGAGCAGGTCTTTGCTGAAGAATTATATACCACTCAAAAGATTAAAACATCCCAAATACTACACAAGTGAAAATTGATTAACAGATGAGAAGTGAGATTTCATTAATTGCTTAGAGTGCTTTGCTATTTTGTTAATACTTAGAATCATAGAATGGCCTGGGTTGAAAAGGATCTGGAAGATCATCTAGTTTCAACCCCCCTACTGTGGGCAGGGTTGCCAACCACTACAGCAGGCTGCCCAGGGCCCCATCCAGCCTGATCTTGAATGGCCCCAGGGATGGGGCATCCACAGCTTCTCTGGGCAACCTGTTCCAGTGCCTCGCCACCCTATGATTCTATGATACTTACTTAACAAGTGGAAGAAAATCTCCCTTTCCTAAAGATATAACAATTGTGCTTTTCAGTTAAATACTGAGAAAGTTCACATTGCAAAGTTCCTCGACAAAACCATCTAGAGCAGATATGCAATTCCTCATGGATAATAGAGAAACCTGATAAAAACTTTCAGATCTTCTTCATATGTCATAAAACAGTAAGAATTAAAAGCCTGTCTCTTGCTCCTAGTCCTAGAATGCAATCAATCTGTACCTCGGAGCCAATCCATCCTCACTGCTGGAGAGACTATTTGTAGTCTCCCCTTTAAACTTAAATTTAAGACCTGTGAGGTCCAGATCCTAACACTTCCTGGTTCTACAAAGAACACAACATATAGACACGCAGTACTGTGTTTCATGTGTTAATAAAACTTTTTTTTTTTTTAAACACTTTACACCAGCATCAAATGAAATACCTAAGCATTCACTCGTGGAGCTCAGAGGTACCCAAGTAGGTGGCTTTCCACACCAGCATATCTATTTATCATGCTGCACAATATTAGTTAACTAGAGAAGGAGCTCTAGTAGATTCTTTAGCTCAATTAACTGACTACAGGAGTGGAGTGCAAATATCCTCTTGTTGCCTCAGACACTAGTGGTTTGCATCCTTCTCCAGAAATTATTTCAGACATGGATCTTCTCAAAAGCCAGTAGCTTTATATCATTTTAAAATTAACTACACATTAACTATAGCTACCAATAACCTGTGTAACGCTGACATACCATTGTGGATTTTCAGATTTCAGAGGAGATCCTCCGGAGTCAGTCTAAAACCAAGATTAAAATTGTCCCTAACACTTAAAACTTCTGTCACAAAAATTTAAAGTAAGATGCCTTTTTTTCTTTTCTTTTAGTTTTCTTTTTTTTCTTTTTTTTTTTTTTTTTTTTAATCACACATACATAGTGCTGGCTCAGAAGAAGAATGACAAACTCATTCCCCCTTTTTTCTATCTCAACACTCATTATTTTTGCACAGCTTTTACCCCTCCGTACTAATATAATCAGAGATAATTAGAAAGGTTTAGCTCACATTTTTGCTTTACTTTCTTCCAGGCTTCATATGGCAAACCAAAGGAAAAAAGAAAAAGAAAAAAAAAACCCAAAACCTCGTTACAGCAATTTATTAAAATTAATTAATATAATAATTTCCCCAGTAGACTTTTGCTTGCAAAGAAAGTGCTTTCAAAATGAACTCTGCTCAGACAAGCACTTTCACTAGCAACTCTTCCTCTGAGCCTCCTGACAGCTTGTGCTCCTCTGACTGTACATTTAGCGTAGCCCAGCAGCAGGAAGAGACACTCTGTAATGCTTGGCAGAAAGGATTTGGATTACTATACTCGTGAGTCCTAATCCAACCCATCTGCCTCATGTTTTGACACCCCCATAAATCTTCCAACCTTTCATAAGTAGTCATTTTCATCTGGGGAAAAAATGGGCACTGATTTAGATCAGATTTAACATCTCTCCTGCATGCTAACAGTCAAGTACCACCACTACAATTTTAGCGTTTGTGACTGCAGAAACCTTTTATCATCTCCCTACCAAAATCCATCTGCATGACCCACCCACATTGCACATTTCCCTTGTATTAAATCCTAATTCCTCACTCCATTATACTGCTCTTAAATAAGGCACTGTGGCAGATTTCTTGATTGGGCAGCTCCTGACAAAGCTCAGTCATCACCTAAGCAGTATCCAAAGCATTTTCAAAAGACATCATTCTTTTAACCTCCCCTTGTCCATTTTACAAAACAGCATTAAATAGGGCAAACGATCAAGACAGTCCAGATATCAAAATCACTGGGGCTAGCCACACACAAAATGTTATTTTTAGAACTCAGGAAATGCAGAAAAGAAAGTGGTTAATTCACCAGGCATTACTCACATGAGTTTCTTTTCCAACTTTGAGCTCCTTGAAAATACGTTGGCTTGAGAACTGAGGCTTCTTCCCAAAGTAGCAAAACACTGCCAAATCACTAGACTGACAGTATCTTGTTTCCATGATAGGCAGAAGCTCCTGGATCACAGTTCAGCCAAGTCTGAGCTGAACTAGAGTTCAAAACATATCACCACCAGGGATGAAGCTATTTGTCACAACCCCTGCTGGGCCACAGTACCAAGCTGACAGTGGCCTTTACTGCCCCCTGTGCACCTACGCAGTTTGTTCCTGCTTGCATGGCCCACTAAATGAGGTTCACTCATTTACATTGGTGATATAACAACAGCTGGCCTGAAGTTTTGGTTTTCCTTCGAGTTGGAACTCTGTCTATAGGTTATCCAATATTGTGACCAACTGTACATATTAAAGGACATTTACTTCTAGTGTTATGAACTCACACAACTCTTCCTCAAGAAGGAAGTCAGGGTATTCATAAAACAGCTGAAGATTATGTGTACATATTTTTATTGTAATTAGCAAGTAGCACAAGCTAAACAGTTGTTATTGCTGTTGAATTGCCTTACTAAAATTTAAATTGAGTTATAAATAGTTGCATTTAAAATTACCCAGTTTTCCCCTAAAATCTTTAATTCTTTAATATCTTTCAATTAAAAAGAAACAAAACAAACCAACCCTCTATAACCTCTCAGCTGAAAAAATATTTATAAGGACTACAGGAGAGAAGATAATGGCATTAAGAGCAGAAACTGTATGAATGACTGGAGGTAGTACAAGAGCAGAAGGGAATACATTAGCTTGATATATATGTTAGCGTGGTCAGTGCAACAGAGAAGGCTCTCCCTGAGGATGAGTCTACACAGCCAAATGCCTTGTGAGAACAGTGATGCTCTGGATACCTAACCAGAGTTACCCCATCTATCTGCAGCAGCAAGAACTTAACAAAGGGGGTTAGAAGTCCACTGGGAACAAGAGAGATTCCTGCACTGCCAGTCTGCTCAGGAATGTTGTCCAGCATTACTGTTGCCAGCACACAGGTAAATAGGTGGTCCAACAGCCATACCTGCATTTGATTTAACAAGCATTCTCTCATTTGAGAGGCTTTGCAATGAAGGAAGGGCACTGTACTTTCTGCACTAGCCAAAATGATGAGAGCTCACTGAACATGCAAGTACGTTGGAAGGCAGAACTGGAATTCAAAATCATCTTGAAAAAAACAGAGAAATAATCCCATATAAAGGCAGGGGCAACTCCGACTGCTTAAAGCTACACAAGTATGAGGCATGGAACAAACAGCTGGCTTCAGAGAAGCATCAGGGTTTATCACTGATCACAAGTAACTCTGTTAAATCACTGCAAAAAAGGTAAACACTGTACTGTGACTACAGATGAAAGCACAGCCTTCAAGATACGTGAAGTAATCCTTCCACTCTTCTCAATACTAGGAAATCCTAAAAGTGTCTGGTTCCAGTACAGAACTTTCAGAAATAAAGGAAGGAACTGGAGAAAGGTCAGAAGAGGGGAATGAGACTGATTAGTGATCTAGAAGAACATGTCCCATGAGGGAGAAATGAAGAACATAAGCTGTTTAGATATGACAGCTGCTTTCTAGTACATAAATGACTGCTGCAAACAGGAAATAAATAATCTGTTCTCTATATCTGTGTCCAAAGGATAAGAATAATAAGCTTCAGTTCAAGAAAGAAGATTCAGATTAGTTATCAGGATATGCTTTCCACTGCTCAGTATAGGGATGTGCTGGAAAAAATCGCCATGGAGGGTGGCTCTATGGCTTTATGCTGCCTTTAAGAACAGATTAAATGTGTAACTTGTGGGAAAGACAGAAATATTGTCAGTCCTGTCTCAGGGCAGTATGATGGCCTCTTGAGGTAACTTCTAAGCCTAACTTCTTGCGACTACCATAACAGTATTATCAGCATTTCTACTGAAAAGAAGCATGTTTTTTCTAGAAATAGTTTCTCTTTGTGACCTTTAGAAGTATAACACATCCATGCTCTGGTTAACTTCTGTGTTAAGTACTAGAGTTGCCTGCAATGCTACTTTGTCTTAACCTTTGCTTTACTTCCCTCCAACTCAGGCAACACGTTACTTAAGATGATCCTCACATTTTGTTCCCCCAGTGACATTAGCATCTTTTGAACATTTCTAAAGTCCAGTTCTAATAAACTAACACTTTTTTTTCTCTTTTAATAAAAGAACCCTCAATCATATATACTAATGGTTTGTACTCTTCATCCATCCATCAATATAAAGGTGACTACTGCCTATCTCTGCCCATAAGACATTCCATCATCCTAGAGCACATTTCTTAAAATTACGGTGTTGCTGTAGTTATAACCCAGCTAGTGGATTAAGAACAATTTATTAACTGAAATAAAATTTAAAATTTAAAATAACAAGTGCAACAATTATTATAATAATAGAATAATATACAAATCAGCAATACACAGTGCAACTGCTCACCACCCAATGACCAAGGCCCAGCCTGTTCCCAGGTAGCAATCCCAGAGCAGCAGTCCTGAAACCCCAGTCCCAGAAGAGAGAGAGAGAGAGAGTGGGAGCGAGCATGGGAGAGAGCATGAGAGCGAGCTTGAGCTTCCCGCAGACCCTCAGAATATACTGAGTATGTTGTTGGATGGTATGGAATATTCCATTGCCCATTTGGATGCGTTATTCTGACTATGCTCCCTCCCATCTTTTTGTGCACCCGTACACCAACAAAACATGGGAAGTTGTAAAGTCCTTGGTTTCATAGTAACAAGCAAAAACATCAGTATATTATCAACATTCTTCTCATAGCAAATCACATACTGAATCCAAAATATAGCACTACTCTAGCTACAAAGAAGAAAATTAACTCAGCTGAAAAATCTCAGCTGAAACCAGGACGTGTATAAGTGCTTCTGCAAAGTTTAACAATGAACCGCAAAGAAAAGATTAATAAAAAATAATCCGTGAGAGTCTATGAATTATTTCTAACCTAGCCATCATAATGTAAAAACTTCATTTTTTCTTGTTACATTCGCTCTTCTACCCTCCTCGTATTCTCCATAAGCATCTTTCTACCCCCAGATATATACATACATGATGTTGCAAAGATAAAAATAAAACACATGAAAACACAGATATTTTGTGTTGAGAGCTTTAGCACAACATCAGGCAACATACATACTGTTTTCAATTTGCTAAAATAATAATAATAACACTAATAATAATATTAATAACATTAATAATATTAATAATTCAAGGTTTCTTGTTGGTAGAATAGTGCCACTGATGACAGCATTTACAACAGTTAATGGCCATATTTCAAACTCACCCAGTGAGAATGCTAACAGCAATACTGACTCAAAAAGTTGACACTATGCTAGAACTTCTTGATAACACACGACATAAAAAAGAAGTTAAGGAAAAAAAAGAGTACAAGTAAACAGTCCAGCTAAGACTCTGCAAAAAGCTAACAGCACACATAATGAGACAGAAAACATGCTTGAAATTTTTAAAACCTGTTATTATCAACATGCTAAGAAACCCAACTTGTGCACACACAACTGCACAATGTGACAGAGCAATTCACATAAATTCAAAAGGAGCCAAGGAAAAATTCCAGCTGTGTTAAACAGCACCAGTTTGCCTCTGCCGCGTGCACCACAAGGAAGTAGGACAGTCTTACAGATGAGTGGTACAGTTCAGGTGGGCAGCTCAGCTCAGCGTTGTGCTTGAGCACTTGATGAGTAAGCCTGCAGAGCCCTGAGGAGAAATGAAGCTTTGCCCAAGTCCTGCTGGGAAGGCAAACGCTGCTGTATAGCAGGGATGTCCTCTCGTGTGATGAACACACCTGAAAATGAGTACCCAAGGCTGAGGGACACTGTGTCATTTGTATCTCTGACACCGTATTAAGTAAATATGATCTGACAATGCTTTTGAACTACTCATCCTGCATGAAGTGTTGGCAACTTACTGAATGAAGTCCTGCTCACCTGAACAGACAGACCTACATTTTTCTTCTAAAAGAAATTTGTTCTGCTCTTCTGTACAACATACGGTCACGCTTAAGAAAAAAGAAAGCAAAATAGAAAATGGCTCTTAGAGCACATACTGCAATCCTACCTATAAACCTACTGCCAAAAATTATTATGGTACATTTCACATGTTTCCTACACTAACAGGAGGGCAATAAAGGAAAAGTAAAGCCTAAAAGATGGTTTAATATGCAGTGGGAGAAAAACACACACTAACAGAATGTAAATACAGACATACTTCTTAACTAATGCAAATAGAAATGGATTTTATGAACAAAAAATGTAATTTAATCCCAGATTAAGCCTCTGGCAATGACTAAGCAACTTTATCAATTAATAGAAGGAAGTCATCAATAATCAATTTCTGTACATCGAATAAATGGCAAGTTGGCTCTAGTTTTGACAGAACAACCTATCTAGGTGTAACAGAAATCCAACAGCTGGAAGCCCATAGAACTACAAAAGTCAGTTTCTGCAGTGGATGACAAGCATCATCATTGAGGTGTTTTGTTTGTTTTCTTTGTATGTTTAAAATATAGCAAAAGAACAAGAAGCAAAGTTATCTTGAAACTATATTCATAACAAAGATAAAACATTACAAATTTGAACACGTAATTCTTCTAGTAAAGCTTAAACACCTACAACATTTTCAAAGAGAAACACAGATAATATTGAAAGTCCACGCGAAATACAGAACCTGCTTATCAACTCAGAAGGCACTTTATATTACCAATAAAGATTCATTTAAGATCATACAAGTAGTCATCATAAAATCACAGAACCATAGAATGATTTGGGTTGGAGAGGACCTTAAAGATCATCACGTTCCAACCCCCTTGCCATGGGCAGGGACACCCTCCACTAGACCAGGTTGCTCAAAGCCTCATCCAGCCTGGCCTTAAAGCTGGTTTTGGTGCAGATATTTTATTTTCAGATTCTACTGGTTCAGCAAGACTCAGAACCTATTTGCATGACAAACTGAATATAGGCTATGTTGTGATAAAAAAAATACATTAAAAAAATCCCACTCCCCTTTTATACCCATGCACCCACAAAATACATTTATTTACGAGCTGGTACAAGAGGACGTCCAAAAGACACTCAAAGCAGTGCAGCTGTTATGACTGAAGTCAATACCTTTAGAAGAAGTAATAAATTTCATAGTATCAGCCACTTGACTAGTCATTTATTTCAGATGCAGCCTAATGGATCCTATCGTCTGGATGCAATCTCTGTATAATTTCTACTTATTTTATGCTACAATAGCACATTTCAAACAATGGGAACCACAAAGAACTAGAGAAGGTAAAGGCAATGTAGCAGTAACGATCAGTCTCAGCCTTCAGAAAAGTGAACTACAGCGAGAACTACATACCTTCAAGGTTCAAAGTCACTGCCAACAGCAGATGAAAGGTAATTCAAAGAGAACACTAACAAATAGTAGGTCACCACCACTGACGATAAACATAGTTTCCAAAGACTCCTAGTCAAAGCAAACAGCCTGAAGCACATCTACATGCCTCTCCTTTGTCATCTTAGTCTTGCCTCCCATGTAGCTAACCAGATGGCTAAGAAGCACTGACAATAAAATTCTGGAGATGTATGTTTGGATGTTTGAAGAATAACACATTAGAGGGGGAAAAAAAAACAAACACAAACTTACAGGAGAAATTAAATGACCAACCTTTGTAAGACCTGATCAGCAAGTACTGTGATCTCAGAAGCAAAACTGGGAAAATTAACATTTTAATAACAATTTAATTTGTTCCTCTTTTTCATTAGATCAACTTAGGCTCTTATAGAATCGGTTATGCTCAAAGATTAATTTGAACAAGAGAGCTTGCTATATCCTATATTAATTAATGGGGAAGATTTTTTTTTATTCATTCCCTATTGAATACACTAAATAGAAATGGGAA
>VZTO01018949.1:36538-51578 GCA_013400615.1 Syrrhaptes paradoxus
ACCCCAAGACCAGAGCCTTCATGACTTATATGGTGCAATTTTTCAGAACTCAGAAGACGTTGTTACTGATTGAATTTTCAGTGTCCAACCAGACACTCCAGAGTTATTTTTCTCTCAGGGCAACTTGAAGTCTCTTCTCTATTCTGAGTACAGTTTTAATGAAGCTTATAAGAGCTCCACCTTTGAGAACATTGTTCCTCTGTTAAACTCCCATCTCTTTGACTGATGGACGTTAAAGTAGAGAGTAATGTAAGCTGTGTATTCTTTAAAATAAACCTACACTAAAACATCACTACTAGGTTCTGATACACCACCATCCTAAGACTGTTAACTTGCCAAAAAATATTTTGTGAGCTAAAGCTTGATAATTTTATATCTATAAATTAAGAATACCAAACCTGATTTTTGTCACTTTCCAAAGAATCATACTTCATGGTCTGTGCTACATTTTGATCCAGACAGTTTTTATAGTTGAGTTATTTCTAGAATGTATAAGTATTAACAACGTTATTTTGTCGAAGGGGTGGGGAGAAGTTAACACTGAGATGGCTAAAACAAGTATTATCAGGAAGAGTTCTAAAATTCCCTCTGGAGCACAAAAAAGAACTTGAAGAACTAGAAAAGGAATATACACAGAAGGAAAACAGTTGCCCTCATCAACTGTAACTAACAGACATAGCTTATAACATATTTCTATTTCTCTGATTCATAACAAACAATCTGTTCCACTACTGGGCATCGGGTCTTTGTTTCTGAAGTGGGTCAATCAAGCTCCAAAATGTGTTGTCCCCTTGCCCATCCACACAATGACAATGCTGCTGAACCAGCCTATTCCTTTGGTTCCTGCAACCCCTTATGTCATGGCTTTGACAGATACCCTGGTACCCACTGCAGTGCCAAGCTGACAAGATTGTATAACCCTGTTTCATGCCTGGAATGTGCTACTAGCAGTCATCTGTGCCGTTACAGATTAAATGCTAAGACTGTCACTTAAGACTTATCTTTTCCCACTGGCTTTTTCCTAAGCCGTCTCAGTGATGCGGATCTCAACAAGCTTTACTCTTGCTTAATAATTGAGAAGCAGCCTGGGGTCTGAAGACTCCATTATAAATATACTGACTGATCAACTTTCATTAGCGATGTTACCACGTTCAGACTGACAAGTTTGGGTTTATGTGGCATCATACATAAAGTAGTTCATAAAACAGAAGGCAGGTGACTTCAGTTTTCTATAAAAAAGAATGCTATTTTCTCTTTTAGGTTTGATGGGTGGAGAAAGCAAGGAACCCCTGGTGCTTCACACACATATTTTCATGACAAATTATTTGACAGAGGAGAGACATGACAGCATAACCTTCTGAGAGGTTGGTATTTTCCAGAGATTCACAATAAATTGCTAAAATATGCTAAAAGCTCTTTAGCTTATCCCATGAACTCAAAATACATGCTGTCACTTACAACATCTAGGCTTTCTAATCAGTTGCTGTTTAACATTTATCTAAACAGTAGTTGACAGTAAAAAGTAAGATTGGTCAAATGCATTTTTAAATCCTTCTTCATTAAAAAAACTCACCAGCCCTAGACAGACATGCACACCACCCAATCTCATGGGCAAAGTACCTCTTCAACATGGTTGATAGAGATGCATGGACAATTAGAAAGTCTCAAATTCAGTGACTTTTTGCTGCTTCATTTTCTTGCTGGAATATTAAAGACTATACATTTCAATACAACTTTGAAATTTTCACCTTTAGGATATCACTGATCACATTAAAACAACAATCAACAGTTGTGTCCTTGAAACACCTCAGAGTTCACATGAGAGTAATTGGTTTTGGTTTTCTAACAGAAAGCCTTTTAAGTCAAATTTACTGTCTTGGTATGTACAAATGAATTGTGTCTAGATTTGGTGTGTATGACATCGTTCTTCTAAAGCAGAAGGCTATTTTGCAGAAACTAGTTGAAGGAAAGTCTTGTTCAGTTCTTGGCCTAATCTGTTGTGTGGTTACAGCAGTCTGGACTGACCTGTCTTGCCAATAAACTTCTGCAGCCAACTTGTATTTTCTTCTTAAAATTTACATTTTTACAGGATGTGTTTCTTTTGACAAAGCATGAAGGTAAAGACAAGATCTAAAGATATCAGACAATTCACTATGAATTAATAACACGTGCCACTTCCATAATTTATCTACCTTTTTCCTCCTGATTATAAACTTTTCCAATCTGGCTCTGTTCATATCATATAATAGGCTCCCATCTCACACACTTGAAGGAATATTCCCACAATGTGGTATAAGAGAGGCTCATTCTTTGCTACAGGACCTGAAAAAAAGTCCATTAGGACATTAGATTTTTATTATTCAATTATTTATAAATTAACAGTCAACTCTCAGTCATCATTACACTGAATTTACATATTTTATTTTCTGGGTCCCCTTATTAAAAAAAAAAAAAAATCAAAGCATCTAGCCCCTGACTTTCTGCCGCGCCTGTGTGGTTTCTAACTTTTTTTACTCATAATTATCTGATGTGGACAAAATTCTGAAAAAGTTTTGGCTTTCAAATATTAAAAAATTATATAGCAAGGAATAACTTCATTCTTGCATTATGGCAGAATGTCATAGACCACAAAATCTATTTTAATGATGGTATCTCTCCTGCCACAGCACACAGACATTCAGGTTGAATTCACTGATCCTTATCATCTTTAAGACACTCTTTCACAATTAGCATCTCAGATTGCTCCTCTGCTAACATCTGCTTTGTATTTTGTAATACCACCAGTCAAAATCTCTTTACACAGTTGGCCTTTTTTCAAACAAATCCACTGCATTAACTAAAATTTTTTTAAACAAATTTTCATATCCACATTTCTAATCCGTTTTTGGTAGTAGTTCCTAAATGGTTACATATATCCTCATAAATTACAGGACTCTAAACCCTCTCTAATTCAATCCCAATGACACTCTTTTGAAATAATAGTAGCATGAGTTAGCAATACTTTGAAATAGTAAGTGGAAGATAGGAAGGGCAAAGCTGTATTCCAACACTAAGTATGGTAATTATTTCTTTTACCTGAGTGAACATCTGTGATCATTACTTTTAGATTATCATTTCTCACAAACAAATTCCTTCTAATCTCTTAAAGCCACATTGAAATGTCACATCATTAAGTTTAGATCCCCCCTTCCAGTTCCAAACATAGACTTGAGCACAACAGAGTGCCTATTAAAGAAAAACTTGGCAACATAAAAATCACACCAGATGGGCAAGGTGTGAAGAGGCACAGGGGTTGAGTTTAGTAGGCCAAAACCAAACAGAACACACATTTTAGAGCCTCCGTTGTAATAAAAGGACAACATACATCAAATAGATATTTTTCAGTCATCTGGATATGTTCGCTTGAGACCTGTCATTTGTGTTATCTCCTTTTATTTGTGGTACACTTGAGTCCTTCAATTTCAAAATCTTCTACAAATTTCCTTAGTGAATTTTAAGAGACTCTTAACAAAATATTTACAAGGACATAGAATAGCACTGATCCAAATATAAGCCTCTAGCATCCCAGTTATTTGTGACAAAGTCATTTATCTTGGTTTGTCTGTCAGCTATCCAGGTGTTAATTCACATGGTAACAGTTTAAAAAAAAACAATATGAATTATTTTTGAAGTAAAATTGAGCTAGATAAGAACTATACTAGAAGTGCAGGATTAAAAATTCAGACAACAAATTTTTGAAACTACTGGAGAGAATGTGTGTATTTTTTAGTTTAATCTTTTACATTTAAAAATTTATAATTTCTAGGTAAGATGAACCACCATTCCTTCAGAAGGTTAGTACTAGCACAGTGTACAATCTACCTACTAAATTAATGCGTATAAAAATATGAATGCACACACAGTCCTCTCTGTATACTATGACTTTGACTGAGAGGGAAACTAAAACATTAAAGCTGTAATTTAAACTATGAACTCAAGATTCAACGACAATATGAATTATTACATTACATTCTCTTCATCATCTTGTTTTACTTTACAATCTTTCTAAACAAAAAAAAATGAAAGGATTAAATTCACGTATGTTCTTCATTGTTTCCCAGTTGCTCAAACGAGTCATTATTCTTAAAAAAAATATTTTAGTGACAAAGTCTGCATCCTGTTTTTGTGCGGGCTNAGCCCCTGACTTTCTGCCGCGCCTGTGTGGTTTCTAACTTTTTTTACTCATAATTATCTGATGTGGACAAAATTCTGAAAAAGTTTTGGCTTTCAAATATTAAAAAATTATATAGCAAGGAATAACTTCATTCTTGCATTATGGCAGAATGTCATAGACCACAAAATCTATTTTAATGATGGTATCTCTCCTGCCACAGCACACAGACATTCAGGTTGAATTCACTGATCCTTATCATCTTTAAGACACTCTTTCACAATTAGCATCTCAGATTGCTCCTCTGCTAACATCTGCTTTGTATTTTGTAATACCACCAGTCAAAATCTCTTTACACAGTTGGCCTTTTTTCAAACAAATCCACTGCATTAACTAAAATTTTTTTAAACAAATTTTCATATCCACATTTCTAATCCGTTTTTGGTAGTAGTTCCTAAATGGTTACATATATCCTCATAAATTACAGGACTCTAAACCCTCTCTAATTCAATCCCAATGACACTCTTTTGAAATAATAGTAGCATGAGTTAGCAATACTTTGAAATAGTAAGTGGAAGATAGGAAGGGCAAAGCTGTATTCCAACACTAAGTATGGTAATTATTTCTTTTACCTGAGTGAACATCTGTGATCATTAGTTTTAGATTATCATTTCTCACAAACAAATTCCTTCTAATCTCTTAAAGCCACATTGAAATGTCACATCATTAAGTTTAGATCCCCCCTTCCAGTTCCAAACATAGACTTGAGCACAACAGAGTGCCTATTAAAGAAAAACTTGGCAACATAAAAATCACACCAGATGGGCAAGGTGTGAAGAGGCACAGGGGTTGAGTTTAGTAGGCCAAAACCAAACAGAACACACATTTTAGAGCCTCCGTTGTAATAAAAGGACAACATACATCAAATAGATATTTTTCAGTCATCTGGATATGTTCGCTTGAGACCTGTCATTTGTGTTATCTCCTTTTATTTGTGGTACACTTGAGTCCTTCAATTTCAAAATCTTCTACAAATTTCCTTAGTGAATTTTAAGAGACTCTTAACAAAATATTTACAAGGACATAGAATAGCACTGATCCAAATATAAGCCTCTAGCATCCCAGTTATTTGTGACAAAGTCATTTATCTTGGTTTGTCTGTCAGCTATCCAGGTGTTAATTCACATGGTAACAGTTTAAAAAAAAACAATATGAATTATTTTTGAAGTAAAATTGAGCTAGATAAGAACTATACTAGAAGTGCAGGATTAAAAATTCAGACAACAAATTTTTGAAACTACTGGAGAGAATGTGTGTATTTTTTAGTTTAATCTTTTACATTTAAAAATTTATAATTTCTAGGTAAGATGAACCACCATTCCTTCAGAAGGTTAGTACTAGCACAGTGTACAATCTACCTACTAAATTAATGCGTATAAAAATATGAATGCACACACAGTCCTCTCTGTATACTATGACTTTGACTGAGAGGGAAACTAAAACATTAAAGCTGTAATTTAAACTATGAACTCAAGATTCAACGACAATATGAATTATTACATTACATTCTCTTCATCATCTTGTTTTACTTTACAATCTTTCTAAACAAAAAAAAATGAAAGGATTAAATTCACGTATGTTCTTCATTGTTTCCCAGTTGCTCAAACGAGTCATTATTCTTAAAAAAAATATTTTAGTGACAAAGTCTGCATCCTGTTTTTGTGCGGGCTTTGGGGGTTTGTTTTTGGTTTTTTTCAGCCCCTCCTCGTTGTCTCTACTGAAGTTCTTCCCCTTCTCTGTTGCTAACAGTCTCTCTCACTTCAGTCTCTTTGTCAACCATTAAATCATTCTGGTCTTCAGAATGGGTTTCTTCTGAAAGACTTATCTGTCCATGTATTCTTTCATTTCCCTTTTACAAAAGTAATGTTGCTTGTTATTAAAAGTGTTTGTTAACTTCATGAGAAAATGCTACTTGGACACAAAAACATGTTGCATGATCCTAGTATTTCCAACCACTTATCCACAACTTTCTGTCATATTTAAGCAGCCCCATGACAATCTTGTGTTCTTTTCTGCAACATATCAAATCTGGATGTCCCTGACAGGCAGTTCAAATAGGCTAAAGCAGATTAACTATCATTCAGCAACAGGAATTTTGACTTTACATCAAGCACTTCAGAGTGATCTCCATCCAAATAATTTTTGGTGCATGCTTTGAAAAATATCACAGTTTTTTAGAGATAGGGATAAACCTTAAAAAACAAATCTAAATTCCCAGATTAAGATATGTACAACAATGCCAAATTGGGTTACCAGAGAAATTTTCTGGTGGAACAACTTTAAAGTCCATTGCTACTGCTAACTTCAAAACGGAAAGTCATTAGTGTTCAGTGGGGACCCAAACAGTATGCCTAATGTGGAAATTGATTAACTACATTTCTTATTTAACTAACATTTCCTATCCAAAGTAGCTGTGGGTAAACATTTAGGATTTATTTACCTGTATCACTCACTAATTATTTTTCTACCATCCAGAGAAAGTAGTTTCCAACAAAGGAAATATTTTCTCTCTACATGATAGGAAAAAGCTACTCAAAACACAGTCATCTTTCCCTTTTCTGCTATTTCTCCAATAACTTGAAAAATATCAAGAGAACTTTGTTGCAGATTGACTTTGAAAACCACGCATTATCTTGTCAGAAAACAAAAAGCTTTTTTACCAACACTTTAACAGTTTAGATCTTGTTTAACCAGCTTCCCATTTTTGGGGAAAATTTTCTAGGTTTTCCCTCTTCAGGCCCAGTCATTTGTGGCTACACACCAAGAAAACATGGCCAAATAGCAAGCAAAGCAAAATTTGCAAAGCAAATCTTGAATAAGGACTTGCATGATCTTGCAGAGAAGTTTGTTTGTTCAGAAAAAGTTAAACATTAGTCACATCAGAACTAGATTTCAAACTATTTTCACAGCCAAGAAGAATGTCATTATTTCCCCCATACAAGTAGAGTTGCATCCATGATGGCTTAAGCAGGTCATAAAGACAGCTTCTATTAGATCACAGAGCCTTCCTTCAGGGTTCAGTAAAATCTTCACAGGACACTGCATCCAGAAAAAGTCAACAGTCTCATGCTAAAAACATGTGGCCTTCACTCTTAAGGACAGCACAAAGAATGAGGATATAACATTCAAGTGCAGAACTGCTGAAGTGTTGTTAATGTTAGCTGGACATTTACATTTCATTAAGCTTTCACAAGGAGTCTATACCTCTGCAAGCAGCCTGTGTAATTCACAACTGGCTGTATCAGTCAGCTAATGACAGAATACATCAGATCAGCAAAAAACAATGTATAGAAAACATGGTGTACTTAAATTTCCACAGACACTGGCATTATCAACAGAGAAAAAAAATTTACTTCTTTCCTTTAATGCACAGAGAACTGAGTTTCTGGGAAGGCTTCAACAAAAACTTAAGCTGTGTTATGATTCAAGATGCAAATACACATTATTTTAAAAAGCAGTTCTAGGATTTTTAGTAAGAAAGTTTCTGATCCATTTTGCTGCGCCTCTTCATGTTGACAGGCTTGGAAGAAGTCCGTTGGTGCTGAGCAGCACAGCTTTGGGACTCACAAAAAGGTTAAGTCTGCAGTGAGCTTTGAGATATGTATGTTTGGAGCTTTTTTAATATTAAAAAAAAATCTGAGTATTTCAAATTGTTTGTGTATCACAGTAATGTAACATTTAATCAAAATACTGTAACCAAGCCCAGAGGATGAAATAGCAAAGCAGACCATCTGACAGCCTTAAAAAGCTCCCCCTGAGGGTTTGAAGCTGTCTACTACACAAAAAAGTAAAACAAATAACTGTATTAAAACATGCATTTATTACCCCAGTGAGGCAGTATAGAAACATAGAATCACCAAGGTTGGAAAAGACCTAAAAGATCATCCAGTCCAACCGTTTACCTATTATCAATAGCTCCCACTAAACCATGTCCCTCAACNTGGACTGTGCTCCAGACCCCTGACCAGCTTTGTTGCCCTCCTCTGAACCACGCTCCAGGGCCTCAATGTCTTTCCTGCAGTGAGGGGCCCAAAACTGGAAACAGTACTCGAGGTGCAGCCTCACTAGTGCTGAGTACAAGGGAACATGTTGCTTGATAACCACCAAGTGCCACAGAATGCAAGGTCACATATGAAATAAGAT
Source organism: Syrrhaptes paradoxus (assembly GCA_013400615.1). Lineage (NCBI taxonomy): Eukaryota > Metazoa > Chordata > Aves > Pterocliformes > Pteroclidae > Syrrhaptes > Syrrhaptes paradoxus. The sequence goes on from VZTO01018949.1 coordinate 44,892, forward strand.
TTTATAAAATTTCACTTTTCGTTAGTCTGCCAAAACTTATAGAAAAATATACAAATACTGCCTACAATAAGGATAGAGAACAGGTGCTGCATTCTCTGGCTGATACAAACAGCCCTGTGATTAATATATGAATAGTTAGCCTGTATAAAATCTCAAATTTTGGCTTCCATATTATACACTTATCTTTTCAATCAATTCTTTATTTTTTTGTCAGCATTACTCATTTCTCCCTTTCTTCCTTACACTTTAGGAAGTTATGCCAAAGAGTTGGACTTAAGCAGCCACTGAAATTTTTTCAGTCAAATACAGGGGGAGGGTGGGGTAAGATCTAATTAGCATTGGTAAAGAGCCGAAGCTAAAAACACTGAGCATTAACGACTATGTCAAAGAGCACTGTCGTCGTTAGTAAACCTACTAAATCACTGCTGCTTCAGAACACAGCTATAATTTCAGACTGAATTCATTTCTGGTATGAAACCAAGATATAACTGAAGGAGATCTATGCCATGTAGCTATTATGTGAACGTATCACTTCCTTAACGGATGTAGATTTGCAGCCACAAAGATGAACAAGGCAGATATTAGTGAAAAAGCTACACTACCACCTGCATCTTCATTATTTCACCTGATTATATCAAGGGCTATTATCATATTATCAGAGCATAGAAGAACCACCTGGGTACTGCAGAGCCTTGGAAATCAACCTGAGAGAACAAGGACACATCAACCTTTTTGCTACTGTGCACAGATTGCTGACAACACACCATATCATAAGCAGAGCAGTGCCAAGTTAGAAACAGTTATTTGCAAGGGTCTAGAGCTAATATAGTACCATATATCATGGTCTACAATGGAGTGAAAACAATTTCTATACTGAAAACTGACGGATTTCAAAAAGGTATGTTTTTTAAAGTTACATTTAGAAACTATGCATCTTCAAAACTGTCCTGGTTTCGGCTGGGACAGAGTTAACTTTCTTCATAGTAACTAGTGTGAGGCTGTGTTTTGGATTTGTGCTGAGGAGAAGGCTGATAACATACTGATGTTTAGAATTGCTGCCAGGACAGTCAAGGACTTTTCAGCTTCTCTGCTGTGCCAGTGTCTGCAGGTGCAGGAGAAGCTGGAAGGGAGTACAGCCCCAATTATTAGCCGGGGATTCAACATTAGGTTTAGGATCGAGACCCAAATTGGCCACTGTTGTATTACATATAATGAATGTTATGCCCAGTATATAGATGAGGTTCTGTCCAGAAGTGCTCTCTCTCTCAGGGTCGCCTTGCTCTCTTGGACAGCTCTCAGATACTTGGGCTCTTATCTGTTTTCTGGGATTGTGATTTTGGGACTCTCCCTGCTCTGGGATCATTAGCTGGGAACAGGCTGAACCTTGGTCATCGGGTGGTGAGCAGTATCACTGTGTATCACTCATTTGTATATTTGTATATATTAGTATTAATATTATTTTTCAATATTATTGAGTTATTAAATTGTTCTTATCTCAATGCATGAGCCTCTTTTCCCTTTACTCCTTTAATTCTCTCCTTCATCCCTGGGAGAGGGGAGGGTGAAGGAGCGACTGTCTGTAATTTGTCTGCTGGTAGTTGGGTTCAAAACCACAACAAAATTACATCAACACAGAAATACCAAAATAATAATTAAAATATGAACATAGATGAATTGCCCTTCTTTTTAATGGTGGTTACATATAATACCTACAGTGTAACAGGGATTGTTTAGAGATCAAGTAATCTGCCAAAACTGCAGCCAGCCTAGAGTTTTGTTTTACAGCATCCTAGCATCTAGTAAGAAGTGCAATTTTCATCACTGAAGGAACTTTTCTTCCCCTTTTTCAAACTTCAGGATTATCCTGAAAATATTTACTCTACAGATTTGCTAAACAGAAAGCAAAGGAAAACTTTCCAAAGTTAATGTTTACTTCTCGATTGTTAACACTTCCTTGTGATTTTGGAAGGTCTGAGATGATGACAGTACTAAGTTATTTTTACTACAGCGTGTCCTGATAAAAAGAGGGATCATGGATACTCAGGTCAAACAATGGACAGTGTACATGTATTTGTCTGGCCAGCTTCAAAATTTGTGCATTAATACCAATCTAGTATCAGGCATTCAAGGAACCTAACTGCTTACCTTGTCTTTAGATCCATTTTTGCAGTCAGTATCAAGGTCCCATGTATGTGAATCAGTAAGAGATCAGAGAATGTTCAAAGAAAGCAAGGTAAAAATATACATTATGCAGGTAACTTCCCCTTGAGTAAGATGCAAGAGGGAGCTCTGCAATGCTAGCTGAAAGGGATTTAGAACTGGGATAAAGATACCTAGTTTGATACTTTTGTTCTGGAAGAAATTATACTTGGGTTATTATTTGTAAATAAACAGGATTGTATAATCATAGAACCAGGTATTTTTTAATCCATATTCTCAACCAGAATTTACCCACAAAAAGTCAAGTTCTTGGTTAACAGCTCATGTCAAAAGAGATAAAATATATAATGGTTTAAACAAAAAACCAAAAACAACCAAAAAAACAGTAATCACCCTACAAAATTGCTAATGCTGACTTTCCACAGATTTCAAATTACAAGAAGCCAAAAATGCTATATATAAAGTAGTCCAAAGAATCAAGAACTGAAGTTAAAAAGATTGGCATTGCTTCTATTTTAAAACTCATGAGAACTATTTTGTGGTGGTGTTTTGCCACTTCTAATAGCGTCTTTTAAGGAGAAAAGTCTCCAAGAAGAGATAGAACTACAATAAATGTATATTTTAAAAATAAACATAATCTCACAATCCCTACTAAATAAACAATGCTGTTGATCCAAGCTTCATTGCTCTACAGCAGCACAAGCTGCCCAGTATATTTTTAAAACATGTAGACTAAAACATGCAAAAAATTTATCCATAACCCCCAAAGTCCTGTTTTCTGGGAGAGAAAGAATTTACAGAGACTCGATACAATCCTACCCTCTCTTTTCTCCTGCTCCTTCACTGCCTTTATTAACTCAATATGGCTCTACACTCACTTTGTTGCTAAGGGAATTTATTTCCATACTTTATTGTCAAGGAGAAAAACAAGATTTTGGTTATTAAAAGTCACAGAAGCTTTGACTTTTGCACAACCTAATCAAATCTACAGCCTTAGAAGCAATCTATATATGTGTCTGAAAGTCTTACCATTCTGATCATAAAAAACGCACGTATGTTCTACCTGGCATTTAAGAGCACAAAGTACACAAATCCTTTCTCCCTTCCCCCAAAAAGTTCCTGGATAATTTTAACATAATTTCCTCATGTGAATTTTCAAATACTTTCCTAGAAACTTAGGAACAAAAAAATATTTTGTTTCCCCCTCCTCCTAATGTGGACTATCTGCAGCATCAAGGGATTCTTCTCTTTTCCAAGAGACATTAAATGTTAGTGAGGCTAGAAATTTACCACCTAACAACTGACCCATAAAGTCAGCTACAGGATTGCAAGCCTGGGTTCCTTCCCTTCCCATATCTAATCTACATTGCAGTTGAAAAAAGAAATACAGGCGTATGTACAAAATATCATTCCGTTCCTCCAGTAAATATGCCAGAAAATGTTTGCTGCCTTCTGTCACAACTGGCTGTTTCCACTGTAAATCTCATACACTTGTATTTTCCCTCTTTTTAATATCATAACTGTCTACATAGGTTAATGTTCAGAATCACTCAGCTTGGAAAAAGTGTGCACAGAATCATTAAAACATTATGACTTAGATAAAAATGAGCATAAGCCAGGAAATTAAAAACTAAACCAAGAGAAAAAGTTTCCCTCGTGGCTCAGGGTTTTCTTGTGTTCCTGTTCTTTCAAAACATGTTCTCTGAGGTCTGGAATCAGAGCTTAGGCTCGTGTACCAGGAATGGCTCTCTCTTGGGTAAGACTCTGGGAAGACAAGTGTCTTTAAGAACACAGTTCTATTGGATAGACTGTGGGAATGCTTTCTGAGCACTAGAGTTCTGAAACCTAGATGACTACAGCTAAGATGCTCAAAATGATCTTCACATATTCTCAGCAGTGCTACCTTTCCCAGAGGTGCTGTAACGCCCTGCTGGGAGTCAGAACTCTGAGCATCCAGAAGCTGCACCTGCTCCCTAATCTATTTGATTCTGACTGGGGACATAGTCACAGGTTTTTCTCTTCTGACACTATTAGCCTGTGCCCTGACTGCTGAGAGCAGACAGTCTAGCTTGCTATTTAGCTGTGATTAGCCAAGTGCAATGAGTTCATCCAGTAAAGCTCACCAGGGGCTACAAGCATTCAGCACTTCATCAAATCAGGACATTTAGGTGCCTAAACATGACATTAGGAGGCTAATGTAAAGTAGTGATTGAACATTTGTATGCAAGGCACAGGTACAAACTTTCTGTTTGGCATTTAACAAAGGGGAGAGGTACATACTTGATGAATACAATCATGAACGCGCACACATTTTAACCAAGACACCAAAACAGGTTTAAGCAGAAAGGCATAATACCTGAAGCAAATTTGCATGAAAGGAATTACATCAGACGTTTAAATCATTAAGACACCACTTAGCTTTAGTACTGTATATTTTTATCCCCATTTTGTGGCCAGTACCCAGACAACTGACTCAAAGGAGAAGCAGATCTAGAGGGAAAAGGGACACAGCTTTCCAGCTCATGAACAAGCGGAAAATTGAAGATGGGCCAAAGCTGCATGTATTTCTTATCCCTCAAATTCACAAGTACCCAAGTCCCCTTATCTCAGCACAAAATACTTAATACATTTGCCATCCCTACCAAAAAGCATGAAATTTAACTGTTTTTAAAATACTGATACTTCAAACAGGAAAATTGCCAGCTGTTAGAAAAATACAGTTTTACAAAGTTTCTTCAATTAAGGAGCTAAAGCAATCACTAAGACAAAGAAAAACCAACACCTGGAAATATCCTAGTGTTCTGAAACAGTCATTACACACTATGGTAAATTTGGTGCTTTCACTTGATTTGTTAAATATTTTGAAAACACTAAAACCTAGGAGAGTAACCTTGTCAGATTCATATTATCTGCACAGGTTTTGTAAACCGGAACATAGCAAGTCCACCAATACCCATAATTAAACAGCACCACGAAAGTCACACTGTTCTTTATATTAGTAATTGGCATGTAATCTTAGAATGAAAAATAAGTGCTAAAACCAACTGTGCAAAGCCTCTGGGAGTTTTTTCACCCTGTGCCTCAAATGCTATCTCTTTTAAGCCAGGAGAAGAACGTAAAAACACAGCATACTTTGCATGCTACCATTCAGTATAAATCTTCTGCAAGACTGAAGACAGTGACAACCTTTCTCTAACAAACTAACCTCTCCATTAAACTGAAGGTTATTCATGTCTCACAGTATCTGCAAATACGAAAAGGCATCTATTTACTTGTTTATTCAAGAAGCCCTTGCCTATTCCATCTTTTGAGAAAGGAATTCTGAAATATAGTCTCCAAAATAGTGTAGACTTAAAGTGGATAGAGAAAAGTAATGCTGATTTTAGTAGGAATTTTAATAGACACTACAGATTTAATATTTAAACAGAATCCATTTTAAGTCAGTGACTTCAGCAAGACATCTTATCATTCCTCATGAAAAAAAAATACATTTACTAAATTTGCTTTAGGATGCTGTATTTCTGTCATATGTGATCTGTTTCAGTGGTGTAAATCACCCCATGAAAATATTTTCAGGAAACAACAGCTATTTATACATACTGATGTCCAACTCAGTACCACTCCACTGACATCACAGGGACCTGCAGGAGATCAGTATCTTTGAGAGAGGAAAGATAGTGGAGGCCAATCTTGCTTTTCTTATTTCAGGATCAAAAGGAAAAGCAGCAAGAAGCTGTGGGAACGACAGGAAACAGCAGTAATAGCTACTTGAAACTGTCAAGAAAGAAGTAAATTGCAAAAAGCTTCTTTTGTCTATCTATTGGGAGGGAGGGAGTGATGGTCAAGACCGTACAGGCCTCATGCTGCTGCCATCCAGCAGAGTGAAGAGAAAAGCACCAGGCCGACTCATCCACAAATATGAGCAATGTATGTGCAGGCACATTCTTCTCAGCATTTCCACAATTTTGTACAGGCTTAAAGCTGCCAGAAAAATTAACCCCCAGCTGACCACCGGAGAATAAGAGATCACAGCTAGGGAACAAACTGGGCCCCAGCTGGCAATGGAGCTGTTCCACAGCCAGGCACACATACATTTCACAGCTTAACACTTGAATATGCAGCTCGTTAGATAAAATGAACCTGGGAGAGGTCACGTCATGTTTTGAAGCTGTAAGTTATTTATCCTATTTAGCTGGGACAAGAGTAGTCTCAAGGAAAAGTTATGTTTACTAAATATCTGTCTCCAAGGATAAAGACTGTCCTGTGAGGGAGAGGCTGCTGCCCTGACAGTCTAAACGCTGCATTTCTGTCGTGGGTTAAGCAGAGGAGAGTTAATTTTTTTTCTTTCTTCCTTCTCTTCATAAATAGTTAGCAAGAAGCTAACCCCAGGATGCCATTGGCCTTCTTGGCCACGAGGGCACAGTGCTGGCTCATGGTCATCCTGCTGTCCACCAGGACCCCCAGGTCCCTCTCCCCTACACTACTCTCCAACAGCTCAGTACCCAACTTATACTGGAACCTGGTGTT
>VZTO01018949.1:51850-71880 GCA_013400615.1 Syrrhaptes paradoxus
GATCATCAGGTGGGGAGGGGCAGAATCACTGTGTATCACATTGCATATTTGTATATAGTATTATTTCCAATATTATTGTAGTTTAGTTATTAAATTGTCCTTATCTCAACCCACGAGTCTTCTTTGCCATTTACCTCTTTAATTCTCTCCCCTATCATTGGGTGGGGGCGGGGACTGTGTGAGCGGGTGTGTGTGGTTTGGCCCCCAACCAAGGGCCAACCCGCCACAATTTCAAAGACACAGGACTAAGGCTGGACCATACTCACACAAGTGTTTGAGAGAAATAACTTACAAAATAACAGCTTGCCAATCAGATCTGCCAAAATATTCAGGCCCATGGGTACGTTCAAGCATAATAAAATTCCTTAGATTATAGAAAATAAGCAGAAAATAAACCATTAAGCTAGATTTTAAATAAACTTGTAGGTGGAGAAGAGATGAAAACCTTGAAGACTGACTACTGCATTGCTAGAGCTTTAGAGCTCCTCAGAAGAGAAGGACAGAACTACGAATTTAAATCAAGAGCAGCATTTTATTTTGAAATTGCCCTCCAAAGCACAATAGTTCTAAGAGTAGTGACTTCAAAGACTAAAGAATAAAGAAAGTGGCTCATTTCAAGTTTAGAGTGTTCTCAAAAATCAGTAGCTTTATCTAATAGCCAATAAGTCCTATTTTGAGTAGGAATCACACATATCATCCACAGCTAAGGCTGTTCCAAGATCATAAAAGAAAGTAGTATTTTATAAATCTTGGTTTGGTGGTTGACCATGTCATCTATGGAGGCCCCAGATTTGCATCTTTACCTTAAATAAAATATAGGCCTCCAATAAAATTGTTTTTTACAAAACCAATACTGTTATAATAGCACCGAAGGTTAGATAATGCATCCTGCAATTCAATTTGTGGTTCACGTTAAGCTATAGATACCAATAACTAATTCCATACGTGAGACAGACCTCCCGGGGGTAGATTTTAATCAAATAAGTGATGGAAAAAAAAGAGGTTTCCTTATTTTAGGTTAACAAATTCCCTGTACTAACAATATGTTGATCTGGTAAAATGTTACCGTACTGTAGCAGTGGAACATTAGTAGAATATACATCTGTTTTAGTTATTACTGTAAGGCAGTTTGTACACATTAACCACAGAGCAATAAATATTTTATCATTACCATTATATTAAAAATGAGCTTTAAATGCATTTGCCCCATCTTTTTAACAGCTAATGCTGTCCAGCTCCATTCTCACTTTAAAAAATAAAAAAAAAAAAAAAAAAAAAAAAGGAAAAAAGGGCAGCACAGTAGAGTTGTAGAGTTTATATTAGCTTTGTACTACTAATTGGAGAGAAGATTGTGTACCGCAATGTTTATTAATGGTTCTGTTCTCAAGCTGGAGATTGCAAGTACAAAAGAATTAGGCCTCTGAATTTGCATATTTTCTATAATTATCAACTTGATCACAGCTCTCTCCCATCCAGCCCCTACACTTTGGTGGTTTAACTTGCACAAGTCTAGATGCTGACAGGTACAATCACCTGATACCTATGATACATGACAACTTAATCAATCTGCATACCTGCTATGCAACTTACACTGGAAATGACTGAAAAATGCTGAAAAATAAAACAAAAGCCTAACTTTCTTCCATAAGGAATGCTTTGCCCCAGTACAGCACCACTTTTTTTTTTAATTGCTCTCATTTCAGACAACTCGTTTGTGACTGCAATAAATACACTTCCACCAAAATCCGGTGACAGCGGATACATTCTTGTCAGCGTGAGACTCTCAAGCCAGTCAGACAGAATAAAATAGAGCTAACCAAATGAAACGGGTCCAGACGAACAAATTTGCCAGCCAGAGTGAAAGCATCACAGGCAGACGGGAATACAAGACTTGGCAAAAGGAAAAAGATCAGCAGCCAAGTTCTACTGAATAACCAATACGCAGATGACAGGGAAAAGAGCTGGATAGTTTAATAAGTAGCTACGATATACATTTTTAAAGTGCATTAAGAATAGTTTCTAAATAAGGGGTAATATTCATCTGCTCTGCTGGTAGTCCTGCTCTGCAGCTGCCTTGTTCAGAAGCCCTGCTAGTCTACTCAAATCATGCTCGGATGCTGTCATGTACTTGATGTGACAAATCGGGACTCATAATAATAGGTGTGAGCCCAGTACATAGCTACTGGTGTTGTGTACTAGCCACTATTTCGTATTTATTGGACACTTGGCCCAAAGATAAGAACAAAATGGAATAAAAGACACCACAGGCTTGTCACTCCAGTGCCATCTCCTTACCATCTGCCAGAGCATTTTTAAAGCTGCTTTTACCAGCTCATCCTGAAGAAGGTTAGTGGTTTTACTATTCTTTAAACATAATTAATCATGCCTCAGTTTCTCTAGCAGTATATCCTGAAAAGCTTTATAGAAGCCAAAAGCCCTAGTATGGCAGTAAGCCAGTCCAGGTCCTTAACCACCCACTTCCCTCAAATCCCTCACTCTCCTCCTTGTTTCTTCTCCACCACCTCAGCTTTCCTTTCAGTATTTGCCAGTATAGCTGTCTGTAGGGCAATTACAAAGACCGCATATAACTGAATTGATCCAGGTTTAAAATAATATATCTATGGGATATTTGGGGTTTTGTTAAGCATTATCTTTTACCTGTATTTCCTCTCAGTTCCAGGTGACAGCACAGCCTAGGAAACAGTTGTGTCAGCTCAGGTGGACAGGCTCTAGCATAAGGTTAGGTAGATTGAAAGGGGTAGCTCTTTTCTACCGTTCCATTATAAAGCTACCGTGGCATGCTGTTTATTCTGCATTCAGTTTCATATCATTACTGATTACTTATTTAGCTCAGATCTAAGCTAACCATCTCTTAAAATTATTTTCATTTCTTCCTTGGTTCCATTCTACACTTCTCCCCTCCAATGCACTATAAAAGACCATAATGTTTTCCTGGACTGCCCTTTTTAATGTCTTTTTTTTTCCCTTTCTTTTCCAGCCGCCCTCCCCCAGTGTTTACACTGGGAAAACACAAAGCACAAATTCCAGAATAGGTAAATGGACACAATTCTTTCTAATTGCCAAGATATTCTACCAAAGAGTCCTCTGATGAGCTGGGGTTGTATTCAGTGGGAGGGTCTTTTGCTCTGAGTTTAAGCCATACTCCAGGTTTTGAAATGTTCAAGCCGGTTTGATAACACAGGATGACTCATCTGTAGATGACTACTTTGGTCTCATGCAATTTGCAATGCAGGAATGTCTTTTCAAGCAAGAAAAAGTACAGGCAACAAAATTAAAGAAACAAAATAATCCAAAAGTTGATTTGGTTTGTTTAAGGAAATTTCACAGTTTGTTCTAGGAAGAAAGAATTTGACAATTCTTCCTAGGGACACAGTTTATTTAAGGGCAAAGCAGCAGCACGAAAAAGGCAACATCCAAATGATCCCAAGAAGATGCAGAGTTGAAAGCTTTCCTAATTTTTGTTTCCATCTGTGCTTTAATTCTGCATAATGCGAAAATTAATCTGTCAGCTACACACTTCGGGGGGTTTTTTGATTATTTTAAATACAAAACTTTAAAAAAAAAACAAAACTAAAAAAAAATTGTCGTTATCACTGTATGTATAAACACACAGAAATAAACTAAACCCAAAGCTTCTAGTAAGAAAATTTATCTCTATTCTTACTAATGATTTTAGAAGAACCAGGATATCACTTTAAAATGCCAATCTTACAGCATAACCATCTTGAAATAGGACAAGGGGCAATGGGTACAAGCTGGAGCATAGGAGGTTCCACATGAATATGAGAAAAAACTTTACAGTGAGGGTGACAGAGCACTGGAACAGGCTGCCCAGAGAGGTTGTGGAGTCTCCTTCTCTGGAGACATTCAAAGCCCACCTGGATGCGTTCCTGTGTGATCTGATCTAGGTGTTCCTGCTCTGGCAGGGGGATTGGACTAGATGATCTTTCAAAGTCCCTTCCAATCTCTAACATTCTGTGATTCTGTGAAATTATTTGAAAATAAATCTAAAAAGCAATTTCAGATCAACAGGACAGCATCTAACTAGCCTTCATGGTCAGAACTTGTCAAACACTGGTCAGACATGCTGCAATCAAAATCCAAATTTCTCAACTCTTAAGTGCACTGGCCATTCTCAAATTATCTGTCAACATCAACGAAATAGCATCCTCCAAAAAAAATTTAGTTTTGAGATTGAGCAGGCCAGAGACAGACAGTCTCACTAACCTGAACATTCTCTAAACAGTATTTTATGTGAAAGGGTTAAACTCAAAACCAAAGAAATAAAAACACAGTGAGAAAGTGCTTCAGAAAATACTGACTGAAAAGAAGTCAACGCACAAGATTAATTATTTTCAGTATTTTTAGGCTAATCTTTTTATTGCCCTAAAAATGTTTTTATCTTAAAGTGTGAAGCTCTCCAGAAGACTGAAACATTTACTTTTAATTCTCTTTTAAGGTGCTACCTTTGTTCCTGTTTGAGACACCTGTCTTTATTTACTTTGCATTTACAGTGATTATCCTTACAAAAGGCTTGTATTTCACTCCTTTACTTCTCACTGAGTCCTTAGCAACAGGAAACTGCAATGCTAAAGGTAGAGTCCATGCAAAGTTGGAGTACAAAAGAGTATACAGACAAGTACTCAGAGAGAAACACTTCAAAGAGCAGGCTAGGTCAATGAAGATATTCTTGGCATCCCAACAGGATGATGTGTTCTTACAAAAATTTATGGAATTTGTGAATAAGTTTTGTAAAACTTAAAAGAAGCCTTCCTGAGGATATTTTATAACAGAAGCTCCCGGCTGAGCTCCTCATCTCTGTGAATGAATGAACAAAGGCTTCCCTAGTATTGGCCAACAGCACTCAGCCTAGAAAGATGTACAAGGAAAAGGTAGCCTAGTATACTTGGTGAATTAGGAAATACATTTCTGGCAGATTAAGCAAAATATTCATATTTTTGTTCACTGTAGTCCCTCCCCATAGAATTCCCTCCAGCTAAAATCCAATCTCCATAAAGGTTTGCAATCTACAAAGCATGAAATCATTATATTTATCATTATAGATGGGAAAAAAAATGAGGCATTGACACTAGCTTGCTGTCCAAGAGAGTGAATCTGATGCAGAGTGAAAAAAAAATGCACAAGCCTAGTGTCCAAATGCAGAGCTCCATACCTAGGAACAGAGACTTTGTGTTCAAAGAGTTAGGATGTGGAAGCTTGGATTTCACTTATGTCACATTGGTCTCTTCTAGACCAATTTTAACCTGGCACTGAAGCAGAAAAAGGGAAAAAAGGGAAGAAAAAGCTTTTCCCCACCAGAAATGTGTGCAAGGGTTTTGTTTTTGAGCAATGACTGTCCTGTGATAAAAAACTTCCTAGCTCCATGACTTTACCTTGGTTATTGCAGGCTGCAATGAAAAGAGGCTACGAGGAACACTAATTTAAATTCAGTGTGAAGTAATGTGCAAGATGTTCAGAACTTCCTAAGTGCCATATGAATGTTTTTACCATTGCTTAATTCTATAGGATAGACTAACAGTTGAGTTATGAACCAAACTCCTTGAAGCACTTTACAAAATCTCATCCTGTATCTTTCAGAATAAAACTTGCTGTCACAAAAAAAAAAACTTCATTAGTTTACTGTTGATTTCCACTCAGTGTTAGGTGCACAATGTGACATACAGTATTTGGCCACTTGCATTTAACTGGTCTTACATACTCAAATATACATTAGTAAAAAGTATTTTCTTTTCAGTTTTGTTAGAAAAGGGCATGATAACCAAATGAACATGTTACAGCAGTTTATTAGAGAACTACCAGAGACTATTTGGTTTTTTGATCTGACTATTTTCCTTGCATACTACAAGTATGTATTCTATACATGAAATCATCAAATCTTTATAAAAAGCTACAAATTATTTTCAATTCATTTTAGTGAGAAATAGAAATTTCAAAATCATGGTGTTTGAGATAGATTGCAAAGCCTTATTTTGTTTTATTGCTTTTCCTGGCTATGTCTCACTGAAACATGTGACAATACACATCCCTACGAAACATTTTCCTTTTGCTAAGTCAGTATTTTTCTGAAAGAAAGCCATTTAACTGAAAATGAAACTACATATACTCAGCTTACTCATTTGTACAGCAAGTGACGTAAATGAGTCTTGATTTCAGCTGGAGTTTCTGGGTACCACTAAAATACACGTGGCTTGGGGAAAGGGAAGTTAGGGGGCTTTGGGGGGCTTGTTTGTTTGCTTTTTTACTTGTTTGTTCTTGGGCAAGAAGTTAAAAAGTGACAAATATTTACTTTGTTAAGGCAATAATATATTTGAATCATAGCTCCTACTAGGGGAAGAAAAAATACATGCCAAAGGTCCTATGCATCCCTGTTAAACTAGAACAATAAGAGTTCTATCTTTGCCCCAGGGAGCCTGTAGATGATATCAGCTGCTGCACTTTCACACCCAAACAAACTAAGCTGAGCTTGCAAGATACAAAAGGGTAAGAGCATGAATGAATTCTCTGCAAAACGCAGACAGGTATCCAGAGCTCTACAGTAAACAGTAAACGGAATGAGGAGGGAGCTGCTGGAAACAAGGAAAGTAATTGAAAAAAAAAACCTCCCCAGTGTCAAGTAATAGCAAGGGATAGTAACACATTGTTAAAAGCCCCATACTAACAGCTTTAAGTGTTTGTTCAGCATTAGACATCTGTGCTTATTTTTGGGAGTTGACTAAACTACTAAGAATTATTGTGTACTTTAAAACTCATCTAGCACCTGTTCAAGAGAGACTGGTGCCTTACAAATAGCTTATGAGAAAGAAAAGGAGACTCACCTTGTATAAAGCAGGAATGATCTGATGCAGTTTCAGACGATGAAATACAAAGATATCGTACACTGCTGAAATGGCCAGAACAGTCACTCCTTGCTCTTTCCACAGCATACTGCATCCTGCGCACAGCCCTGCTCCTAAGATCCAGCCCCAAGTACTTGGTGAGGAACCTCTTGTAGAGCAGTGCTTCACATAACACATCAGGGAAAGCAGAAAGAAGAGGCAGGCTCCAATGTCTGCCCTCCCTACAATCCCCGCTACGGCTTCCGTGTGGATTGGATGAGAGGCAAACAGCAGTCCTGCTATCAAAGTCCAGTACCGATCCCCAAACAGGATCCTGGAGAAGTTTGTGAAAAGGCCTGTGACTGCAGCATGTAACAGGACATTTACAAGATGGTAGCCCCATGGGTCCATCCCTCCAACAGCGTGGTTGATGCGGAAGGAGAGTGTGCAGAGAGGTCTGTAGGACTTGTGGCTCCCACTGTGAGTGAGCAGTGTCCCCCAAAAGTCATTGTAGAAGATATGGGTCCACGGCGTCTCAGGCAGAAGGTCCTGGTTTGTCTTGATAGCTCGACTACAAAAGACAAATACAAACTTCATTTCAACAGAAGGAAAAGGGTACAAATGAAAGGGTGTGAAAATGAAATCACATTGCTGCCACAAGGAAGAATGGCATTGCTTTGGTGCTGCTCTAATTCAAGTTTTGAATTTTTACAGGAGGTGTTAGAAAACTATGTATCTATTGACTTCTCACTAAAGCAAAATTTCTATATAAATTGGCTTTTAAAGCATTAGAAACAGATGTTACACTGCTTCCATTAAATTAAAACACCCTTCAGTGACATTCTTCTGAGTCTAACCCAGGAGTAATCAGTTAAGATTTGACGAATTATAATTAAAATGTAAAAAATATTAAAAACTGACAAACATTGTTGAAAAAATTGATTCTCCAGTAATTTAGAACTAAAGCCCCAACTGGCCTTTTATACTGAATTTTTAATTTAGATGTTGAAATGAATCTCACTGACATGGATAAGCAATAGATACAGAAGTCAGTAGGAGCATGCAAATCTCTTGTTGCTGTATGAGGCACTCCCACAACTGTCTTGTACATATTTTGGCTGACATTTTCTGCTAACACCTTGCTGAAGGCAGACAGCAGAATATTTTACAGATGGAAAATATACCTTGTCTTTAAATTTCTTACATCTACAATTGAGCAAAAAAACATTCTTAGGTTGTCTTAGCTTATGAACTCAAGTCTGTCAGCTTGATTGGAAAAAAAAGATGTTGCAGATTTCAGCATTTACGTTTCCAACCACCCTGGCAAGGACTGGGGCCAGCCATTAGCAGCCTCCATGTCTAATTTGGTACTGTAAAAATCTCTCCACTATAATGTTTGTACAAATCCAATCATTTGCATTTAAAATTTATGCTATGAGAGAAGGTGTAAGACCTGCTAAGTGCAAAAAGATGACTAGAATTTAATTAGTTACTTGGCTTCACAACTGAAGTTGTATTTAATCATTCTTTAAAGATGCATTGTTGTTACTACAGAGCTTAACTCATTTAGCATTTACTTTACCAAGGTAATTAAGAATCCAGCCAGCTCAAAACTCTTCTGTTAAAAATATTAAACAAAAGAGATGATTTAGATCTAACTCTTTATTCATTCTCTTTTTCTGCCTTCCCAATAAATATCTTCCCATAATTAACAATTTTTCAATTCAGATGAAGAAGAAAAAAAAATGGTGTGAAACTCAGGCCCACATTAGAAAAACACTAGTCTAATTCATCCTCCAAGGCTCCCCTCACATTCTTACCCCCAATTAAAGAAAGTCGCCTGGAACCTGTATCCAAATCCCATTTTTTTTATGGCATTAGTTTCAGGAATGTTGTCTCATTCTTTAAAGAAAAATGCTCAAATGCTGATATGATATGCCACAGAATCTCCATGCAAATTCTCTAAATACCACCCAGCTCAGCATTTCCATTGTCCGGAGCACATTGCTGTAATGCTTTCAGACATGTTTCCTCTCAGCATGTCCTTTTGTCTTTGCACATATGGAGGTTATGAAGAGGTCAGCTTAAACCCTTTAAAGATCTGATGATGCTTTCTAGAATACTTTAAAATTTTTATTCCGACTTCTGGTTATGCAGTGGATCAGGTTGCTTGTATTTGTTTTCCCAACCCCACACACATTTTTCTCATTTTAGTCCACTCACAAAAGAACATTGGAAGAAAACAAGATCTTTGTTTTCACATTATTTATCTTGTCCTTCGGTGTCGTCCTTTCCTGAAATCTAATTCCTCTGTTTGTGATTTCAGTTTGTAGTATCACACTTAGACTCACCATTAGAAAACCAGGAATTCAGCAAGCATAAAGCAGATGTTAGGCTAGAAAGAGTCCTTTCTCTGAGAAAAATGTAGTATGTTAGACTTCAAACTCCCAAACAGTGAGCATGGCTAAAGATCGCTATCAGTTGTCAGGATTTAGAGCAGAAACCTTGAATTGCAAAAGTATTTATTTCTCGAGGAAATACTAAGGAAATAAGTGACATTAATATTGTCAGCACAACTGCCCTCCCCTAAGGCAGAGCATTCTGCTACAAAGAGCTACAAAGATGATGCACAGGTTGTTCCCAGGAAATGGTACCTTTTATTATCTCTCTTGCACTGTGGCCCTTTCCAATACTTTAAGCCATATAACCACTCAAAAAAACCCCCACAAAAACCCAAACACAACTACACAACTGCAGCTCTCAGTACACAATGTATAAAAAGCCTTCACACTACACTGATACACTTGTCAAGAGAAGAGACCAGCCCTCTCCCCTCTAAGCCGATCATTTTCGTGCAGCACATACTCATATTGGACTATACCCCACCAAAAGTAAACTACTTTTCTTCAGATCATAAAGAAACCTATTGTACATTCTGAAGGCATTGAGTCAAATTTTATGCATAGCCTTAGCACCAAACTTGATGCACCCTCATACTTTCCCGAGTTCAGTCCTGTTCACGTGAATTAAAAAAAATTAAAAAAAATACAAAAAAAAACGCAAAAAAAACCCCAAAGCAAAGCAAAACAAAACCAACAAACAAGCACAACAAACAAATCAAAAGGAAGCCTTGGAGATACAATAGTGATCATCCTGCATTTGGGTACAGATTTCAGCATGCAGTTCTGAAATACTCCTAGTTTCTCCCGTCTGTAAAGGCAACAGATTCTAGTACCTGCCAGTCAGCACGAAAAATACAGAAGCCCACAGCTCCAGCTTATTCTATGGTTTAGTCAGGTCAAATGTTGTATTCTCTATGAGTCAAAACTTTAATGTCAAAAGTTCTTTCCATATGATTATTTTTTTGGTAAACATTTGAAAGTAAATGGAAAAAAAAAAGTCTGTCTAATGTTTTGGGATATTAGAAAAGTGTAATACAAGAGCAAAGCTAGATGTCCTACAGCAAAGTAGCAAGTCTCGCTTAGGTTGCTTGTTAGCATTCAACAACTGCTCTGTTTCACATTATAGAACGTAAGAAAAAACACACTTGGCCAACATTAGACTTAACTGTGCAGGAGGATGCAGGAATACAAGCATCTGAGATACCGGAGCCAGGCAGCTCTGTGTCATTTTGCCCTCAAAAGTGAAAGTGAACAAGGTCTCTGTGACACTGAGGACAACACCCTGGACACCATTTACTGCCCCCTGTCAGACAGAAACAGCCCATGGGTTGAGTCCAGGACACACACAGCCAGCCAGGGCTGTGCGCATCTGCAGCCCCAGCCCAGCTGTCTAACAGCACTGGCAAGAAAAATACAAAGTTAAATGTTTATCTCTGGTGAAGGAGAAAGAAATACAAGCTTTGCATCTAATAAAATAAAAGAATAAAAATGGATAAGTAGTGAGTTGCTCATGTAAGGGCCCTGAAGGCACTAATAAGCCTGGACAGCCCTGACCCCATTCTTGAGGCTCCTCCACCCAGCCCACAGCCATGTCAACCCCGGGGCTGTCAGCCCCTGCCCCTGTGACACTGAAGCTCCCCACAGCCCAGCCCCGGGCCCACCCACAGACCCTCCTCCGTCCGGGTCTTCACCCCAGGGAGGTGCCCGATGCCTGGGGCCGGGGCTGCCCCCTGGCTGCCCTGCTCCTGGCTGGGACAAGGCCCTGTTTAATTACTAAATTAACAAGCTGTTAACTCTGCTGCAGTATTGATGCATAGTCAGGGATTTCAACGGCAATTTTGAAAGCAGTCCCTCTTCACCACCTGGCAGGTAGCACTGATGTGTCCTTTGTAAAGCCTCCCATGCTGGCAGCCACCAGGGCTCTCCACAGCTAGAAAATATTAATTGCTGGCTCCAGGAAAGACTATGGGATAAAGGAAACTACAAANCCTGTGACACTGAAGCTCCCCACAGCCCAGCCCCGGGCCCACCCACAGACCCTCCTCCGTCCGGGTCTTCACCCCAGGGAGGTGCCCGATGCCTGGGGCCGGGGCTGCCCCCTGGCTGCCCTGCTCCTGGCTGGGACAAGGCCCTGTTTAATTACTAAATTAACAAGCTGTTAACTCTGCTGCAGTATTGATGCATAGTCAGGGATTTCAACGGCAATTTTGAAAGCAGTCCCTCTTCACCACCTGGCAGGTAGCACTGATGTGTCCTTTGTAAAGCCTCCCATGCTGGCAGCCACCAGGGCTCTCCACAGCTAGAAAATATTAATTGCTGGCTCCAGGAAAGACTATGGGATAAAGGAAACTACAAAATGCCTTATTAGCCTTGTCTTCTCCTTCACTCACAGTTTACCTTCAGGTTACGTCCTGCAGATTAGTCCAATCTTGCTAATAGGCATAACAAGAGAAACTCTCCAACTGCACTCATCGCTCTTAAACAGAGCCGTAAACTCCGCTCTCGCTAAAAGGCAGGGGGTCACCAGGGAAAGTCATTTTTCAAAGCTCCAACACAATTGGCATTTTTACTTTCAAGCAGCCTCAGATAAGGGATGTAGACTCAGTCAGGGAACTTGCTTTCTTCAATTTTTAATGCCTGCCCATTTCACACATCCCAGGAGAGCAGGATATCTTATTCAGTGCACAACAAATGGATGGGTTTGGGGGGGAGGGGGGAAGGAATCAGCCACCTATCCACTCTTCAGAAATGGAAGTCTGAAGAAAGACAGAAGCCGTAAAGGCACAATCATCATTTCTAATCCAGCCAAAAGCATCCTTCTGCCTCCTGCCATAAACTGCTTAGTTGCCTAGGTCGGTACACACCTTGAGCACAATTCAGTAGGATTTTTTTCATCAAACTCAGAGATCCCAGACATCCAGCAGTTCACACACGTACACATACATGCATGCATACACACAAAAAATCCCAGATGTTTTTAAAATTAACAGCTATATATGTCCTAAACTTCTGCGCTAGTGCTAAACTGATCCAGGTGTTAACACCAGGGTAAAAAAACAGATGAGACATTTTGAAGTGATTTAACGCGTTATGCCTTACGTCCAGCTTCAATATTGCTAATGGTCCCCATATGCTGGAAATGAACATCAGCATTTGAAGCAGAGAACATATTTTTTTTAAAGAAAAGAGAACTCCCCAACGTGAACACAGGAAGCCATTGACCAGTCTTCTCTCACATAAAACAGATAGACAGTGATGGGCTGGCAAGTCTCTATGTGGAGGTTATTCATCGGGTTTTTTTCAACATCATTTTTGAATAGCATTAATTTACTTTTTCACAAATAGCAATGGGAAAGCACCCTAGAGTTTTTTTACAGTGGATCTTAACAGGTCATCCTAAGGATGCTTTCAAGATTATATGCTATTTACGTAGACAGCAAGCCTGAAAACAGAGCCAGAGCCTACTTTTTGGAGTACAAACAGCTTCACATCCCCAAAACATACAGCAGCCCTCCACACTGCTTACAGGCTGTTAGGCAGGTGCATGCTCAGAAAGCAAGGCAAGTAGAGCTTGTCATACTTTGAACAATTCTCATACTTGCCTGCAGACTACAATATCCATGTAGTCTGTATTGACAGGGTAAAGAAAAATCAGAAAAACTATCTAGTACATAGAGATGTCTTAAGAAAGTAATAAGCATAAGTATATGAAAACACAGTTAAATGTTTCATTATAGACTCAAGGGAACTATTCGCCATTCTGGTAGATTTCTGGTGGCAATTATGTCTTACACGTTCTGTATTAATTTATTCTCAACAGTTGTGAAAGTGGAATTTATCTACAAATCCAGGAGG
Organism: Syrrhaptes paradoxus; assembly: GCA_013400615.1. Classification (NCBI taxonomy): domain Eukaryota; kingdom Metazoa; phylum Chordata; class Aves; order Pterocliformes; family Pteroclidae; genus Syrrhaptes; species Syrrhaptes paradoxus. The sequence continues at coordinate 64,965 of VZTO01018949.1, forward strand.
CAGTAAAGTTTTATCCATACTACTTCTCAAAAAAAAGATCTCTATATTGCCTATCAACTAGGGACACCTGCAGGAGGCCAAATTCTGTGCATCCTCTGAGTTTCAAGTTGCAGCCTTTAGTTTCTCTTAAGAACAAATTTTCTTAGATCAATCTCTAAGGAACAGCTACAAACTCAGCTGTTTTCAGATGGTAACAACTAGCTAAGTGACATAAAGGATCCTGAGTTGCCAGCTAGGTTCTGAGAATAGGACTATACATACCAAACAGACTGAAGGAAACACCTAGTTTCAAATCCTATTTTAAATTAATCAAAGGAAAACTTAACATCATAAAGGGAAATAAAGTTCTAGTAAACGAGAGGCTAGTTAATTTCTGCCAGTACTATGGTCTTTTTCTAACTGTACAGAAATACCTGAACACATAAAACTCAGAGGTCAAACATTGAAGACAATATATATTTTAAATATATTATTCCTATCCTGTGTAACTGCTAGTAAAAGCTATTAACTGAATACGGAGTTAGTACAGGGCCTCAGGATAACACATTACAAATCATAGAAGCATAGAATGCTTTGGGTTGGTAAGGACCTTAAAGATCATCGAGTTCCAACCCCCCTGCCATGGGCAGGGACACCCTCCACTAGACCAGGTTGCTCAAAGCCTCATTCAGCCTGGCCTTGAACACCTCCAGGGATGGGGCATCCACAACTTCCCTGGGCAACCTGTTCCAGTGTCTAACCACCCTCACAGTGAAAAATTTCTTCCTAATACATATAGATTTCAGACTATTACTGTCCTATTGCAGTAATTTCATAGTCAACTTCAGCTTAGTACTAGAACAAACAGGAACTACAAGTAACAGGACTGTAAGTAGTGTTTTACTCATAAAACTTTCTTGGCTGAGACTTTCCTGAATTAGATATAAGTAAGCAGAGTGGAAAGATGGATGAGTGAGACAACTGTAACTATACCCTCACATAACTGAGGGAGGTGATTCTGCACCTCTACTCTGCTCTCATGAGACCCCACCCAGAGTACTACGTCCAGTTCTGGGCCCCCAATGCAAAAAGGACATTGAGCTGTTGGAATGAGTCCAGAGGAGGGCCACGAAGATGATCAGAGGGCTGGAGCACCTCCCCTATGAGGATAGGCTGAAAGAGTTGGTGGTGTTCAGCCTGGAGAAGAGAAGGCTCTAGGGGGACCTTATAGCAGCCTTCCAGTACCTGAAGGAGGCCTACAGGAGAGATGGAGAGGGACTTTTTACAAGGGCATGCAGCCACAGGACAAGGGATAATGGATTTAAACTGGAAGAGGGCAGATTTAGATTAGATATTATGAAGAAATTCTTTACTGTAAGGGTGGTGAGGCACTGGAACAGGTTGTCCAGAGAAGTTGTGGATGCCTCATCTCTGGAGATGTTCAAGGCCAGGCTGGATGAGGCTTTGAGCAACCTGGTCTAGTGCAGGGTGTCCCTGCCCATGGCAGGTGGGTTGGAACTTGATGATCTTTAAGGTCCTTTCCAACGCAAACCATTCTATGATTCTTTGATATTTGCAACTGCTGCCAAAACTGAAGACACAGGAGAAATAAACAAAAAGCCCTCCAGAAAGCAAACAACAAAATGACAGAGAAAGTTTATGGTCTTGTATCACAGTATAAAGACATACAGACTTTCTAAGATTTTCTAAGCTGCACAATGCCTTTTAAAGGAATTGATCTTTTAAAATAAGCAACATAAATTTGCAGAATGCAACAGGGGAAAAAAAAAAAACCACAACACCTAAGCAAGATAACTTGTTCATTGTTTGTTTCCAAGAATGACTATCAGCTGTGGTTTTACTTCCTCCACCAGCAGGGTATGATTCAGCACCCCATCAGCTGCAGACTTCTAGACTTCATACCTTTGCGATTGAAGATGCACAGTGTTATTTGGAAGAAGGAAGCTGTGGCAGTAGTTACATATAACACTGAATGCTGTTGGGCACTGCCTTAACTACATTGAAGTATGCTGCATGTATTGATTTTCTTATTGACTAGAAGAGCTTTGAAAACTTTAAATAACTAAAGGTTCAAAACATTTTGGTTATGAGAAGGTTGAGATGGCCTGAAAAAAACTTTTCCACCCACAACATAAATATTTCAAAAGCTAGCAAAGAAGGCTTTGAACTGTATCTTTCTCCATAGTATGAGCCTTTTCATTTCTAAGTGTATCCTCATAAACTGAAAGAATCTGACCTTAATATTAACCCCAAGAGCACCTCTCTCCCTGTCAGTTTAAGCTCTAGACTAATGTAACATCACTAAAAAGATGGGACTATGTGAAATTTTAAACCCCAGTTAACACCAACTGCCTGGTATAGTACTATTTGATTATTCATGCACAGGTGAAAAATGCATGTTGCAGGGAAGTAAGAGTAGCAATTAATATTTTCTGATGTTGAACAATGGAATACCATCAGTTTCCTCTCAGGAGGGAGCAGATAAAAACAGAGAGAGAAGAAGGGCTCCTGCCTTTGTGTCTGCTCCCTGAGTTTCTTCACCACAACATGTACAGTATGCTTGTGAAAAAAAAAAAAAAAAAATGAAAAAATACCTCAATTCCTAAACCAGAAAATGCTTCCTGCTGTTTTCACAGCTGTTTCACAAGCTAGCTTCTCTCCAGACTACACCATACAACACAAAATTGCTAATTCTGTTCCTCTGAAACTTCGAGATACTTCATATTTACCTGATAACATATTCTTTCAAATACACATTCAAATTTATTCTTTAAAATATTCTTCACTGACAAACTACTGTCTAGCAAAAACTCACATTTGTTATACACACACACACATATATATATATATATGTTATACCAGATTATGAGGCATGGTCAGAATTAATATCTGGAAACACTGCTGTCCTTTTCAAATCTATTTTAGATGAAAAAAGTGGGCCCAGCAGGCCTTATTAGATTTACTGTTCTGCAGTAGGATATGGCACTGGACTATTTTTCTTCCCCACTTTCCTTTGAAAAAATAAAACATAAATAATTTTTGTCATTTCACCATACAGCAACTCACAACAGTACAACATTTTAAGGCCCGAGAATATAATAGAGTAGACATGTTGAGTTTCGTAACCAGATTAATAGTGTGGATATTAAACAACTTTTTTTGACAAGCCACATTCTGAATATACATAAAGCCTTCCAAGACACACACATTTTAAGCCATTATCTGAAAACGGAGGCACACATGCCATACCACTACAGAACAGAGTTTCAGCCATACATCAGTCCCATGACTTATCCACTTTTCTGTTCTTTTCAGTATGTTGCAGACTATAATGAGAATTAAAAAAAAAAATCAGCAATTCAGTTTTTTTAAAAATTACCTTTTTCCCCCATTCAGTCTATTTTTTGACACAGCATTTTTCAGAAAGTTGAAGGAGATTGTACATAATTATGCCTAAACCCATGCCTCTTGTGCACTCTAAATTTAAAGCCTGGAAGAATTTTTAGGCGGCACACTGACTTTTATTTTTAGTGAAGCACTGAAGAGAATATCCAAGAACACATACACATACAAATATAGAAATAATGAGTAGAGAAGAAACTACTGAATCACAGTGTAACAAACAGACTGCCTCCTTTTTACATTTTTTTAGGAGGGAGGATAAAGAAAAGCATCAAGTTATTTTGTGTAAGTACCTTTCTTCAAGCCTTTTATTTAAATACCAAAAAAAGCCTTCACTAACCAAGGTCTGGTCTAAACTTAAAGTTTTACTGTTTTAACTGAAAGGGGTTGTTCAAAATCTATTCAGTGAAAACAATTTGGTGTATGCATATTCACAGATTCCAATTTAGTCTTTATACTGGCTTTAGAAGTCATATTGAAGAAATGTCCTTATGGGGGAGAGGGAAAGAAAAAAAAACAACCTAAGAAACCACAATCCCATACCCAGCTACCATTGGTCATGTTCATGATTTTCACTGAATCAAGTAATTCAGAGAGCAGTTAGACCTACCCTGGCTTTCATCATCCACAGAACTGCCAAGCACAGACCTCGCCACACTGGAAACTATCAGCTGCAGAATTTGTGCCCACCCAAAATTCTTGTCTCCAAAAAGTCTCCTCTTCCCACTCGTCAGCCTCACCAGAACATGCATACATGCAAACTAATGTTTTGACATGCACCAACTGCACTCCCTCATCGCTTTTCCTACCCAAAGAACATAATGCCAGCAGATCTATGAGGTGGTTTGTTTTGGTTTGTTTTTTTTTTTTTTAATAAAATTGTACAGAATAAACATTTTCCATTTATGTTAAGCATATTTTGGTATCTTACAAATATTTATGCTGAGGCCTTAAAAGAATATTTTGTATGTCAAGAAACTAGAACTCTTGGGTATCTTTTTCTTGTAGGATTGCTCATTTTTAGTATAACTGCCCCCCAAAGTTGCCTAATTATGTACATGGAAGATTGCCCAGAAATATATTAACACACTACAAAAGGTACCATTTTTAGACAGCAGCTTCCAAATAAAGGTGTAATGAAAACACAATGCCTAAAATTTTCCTTTCCTGAAATCAATCTGGTCTAAAGAACTGAACAGATGCCACTGGTCTTCAAAAGCATTACTGTCTTCCTAGTCTAGATTACTGACTTCTCTGATATGCAGTTACAGGTGAATGTGGTCATAGCCCTATTTACAGCCAGATACTAAATAATATTAGGAGGGCAAGGGAATCCTCCCTGAGGATTAAATAAAAAAAATATTTTGAGTCAGCTCCAAAGTCCAGCTACACAATCATGAATCAAAAATGATGCATTGCCACTTCAGTGGCATGTTCATAAACATACAAAACAAAGCAAGCTTAACTTGATGGAAAAAGCAGCAAGAAATGTTAACATATACTTGAGATAAAGCCCAAGGCTTACATTTCTCTGTGATGATAGTTTACTCACCAGTGAATCAACTAAAATATTTCAAGTACCTTCTCACAGGATTCCAAATTAAAAATGTGGCTGGAAAGCATTTGTGACGGACAGAGTTGGACTTTATCCTCGGGCCTTGCCATAGACAAGGCAGACAAATTCCCAGAAGCATCTTTGTAAGTTGGGGTTCTTCTTAGTAGAAAAAAAAAAAAAAAAGAACTCGCAACAGACTTATGTCAAAACCAATTTTAATAAAAAATAAGTTCTACCAAAAAGTAAAACAACCCAGATAATTAAAAACAATATTTGGTCCCACAAAGATGTGTAATGACTTCGAGTGAATAGAGTGACTGTTCAGCATAGTGCTGGATGAATGAACTATGCTCTTTCCAGCTGTCCAACTTCTTTAGAGGAGCACTGTGGGATGCCCTTCATAAACATACTTTAATAGAGCAGACTGGCACCTGCCTATTTGGAAGGTGGATTGTTGATCCTACTGAAAAGGGCTGAAATGAGTTACTGATTTGTTTCATCTTTGTGCCTCAATAACTTACCCAGATCCAGCGACCCACTTGAGTAAACCAAGTTTTGTGGCATGCCATAATAATTGTGAAACACTAGCAATTGAAACCATAGCAGTGTTTAAAGTAAGTTTTATTTTTATCTTAATTCCTTGGTTAAGAGCACCCAGGTAGTAGGCAACAGTTTGGGAGTGACATCGAAAGAAATAATAACTGTTATTTTGTAAAAGAAAATACGGGCTTTATAGTTGCTATTATATGCAAGTCCACACCAAGCATGCTCTCCAGGATTTTACTGGATGCTGTCAAAGACTGAGCTAAAAAGACAGGAAATAACAAATTAGTTGAACTATGTTACCAGAACACACAGGATCAAATTCTGATTCCTGCTACATTAGTGTTAATCCACATTAGTATTAGAACAACCTCCAATTTATGTCACTGAAACCAGCAGGGTTTTATAATCAACTGCAACTGGCATTAGCTTTTACAGCCTTTCAGTAGACTTTTTAGACTTCCAAGCATAAAAACAAAACAACCAGAAACCATTCCTTTCTATGTTTTAGAGCAGCTGTTGGGAGGCAGGCAGTAAGTAAGAAGGATCTCGGACAACAATTCAGGTAAACTGAAGCAATCACCAGAATTACATACCTGATCAACCTTCCTGATGATACCATTACAGCTAAGCAAAGTCAAGCCAAGCTGAACTATAAAAATGCAGCTAGCGTTGAACTGAAAAAGTGCCAGATTTTCAAGCCACTCCAATTCTACACTAGCTAACCACTTGGCCTTTTCTCTGCTACTGATTTGCATGCCATTTTATTTATTTTCTAAGCAGGTTTCACTTTCCTAAAAAGTATCCTTCTAAAAATTGAAGGTCTGAAGATCTGCTGGAAGATCAAACCAATACTTAGTCACTAGGCTTAACTTTCCCACTGTAACATTTAAGTCCAACCATCCTTGACAGCAGCACAATGAAGGACTGGCATTTGTCCTGGTAGACGAGGAACCTGGCTGGTGCTAAAGGTTTTAGTTTTTCCTAACTCTGGCCTTTAGATAATGACAGCTGTAAGTTCTGCCTAAAGAGACCTAAAGAGGAAAGCTTTAAGAAAATTACTGAAAGCTTTAAAAGAATGAACAGTTTGCTTCTTTCAGTAGTCTACATCAAACACATAAATGGTTTGTGGGAAAACAATTTCTATGCAGTGTTTTATTAACACAGAAATTTTAAGTCATCTCTCCAAATTCCAGCACTGCTAATGGACAGATAATTTTGCCTTCTCTATCCAAAGAAAGAGGACTGGTTGAGATAACAGGATGAAGCAACTTCAAATATGGGAAAAAAAATAATGAGTCGATTAAGAGGAACACGTGCAACACAGTACAATGAAGGTGACCCAAAGGAACCAGAGAATCAACTGCCTGAAGAGGTCAGTCAGCATTTTCAGACTTAAAAAAAAAAAAAAAAAAA
>VZTO01018950.1:0-20497 GCA_013400615.1 Syrrhaptes paradoxus
CCTGTGGCTACTCACATGGCCAAAGAAAAAGAACATCAGAGAAATCAGGAAATAAACAGAAAACAAAATGAAAAGTATTATTATGTCATTGAATGAAGTCACAGCGTGTCCAATCCTCACACACAAAATACAGATTGACAAACAGCAGAACTTTCTATGCCAAAAAGATGTGAAAACCAGAAAATATGAGGGGAATGCAGATGATCAAAAGTATAGGTAGGCTTGCACATTAGGAACAACTAAATATACTGAGGTTCTTCAGCTTGCCAGAAACAGCTGAGAGACACTATGATTGAGATCTGTTAAACCATGTGACACGTTCTGGATGTTTTCATGACCCCTTTCAATGCCTGAGTTAGCTAACAGCAAATGGAGCCAGGTGGCAGGTTGAAACCAAAGGGAGGGGGTTCGTGTGCTTGTAGTTATGCTGCACAGCATGTAGTTATGCCATGGAACTCAGAAGCCTATTAAAATAAAATAAGGAGCATTTATTATCTAAGGCTTCAGTCCTCCAGAAGTTTTTAAACAAATCTCATCATTTAACTGCTCTGCTTCCTAAATAAGAAACCATTTGGTTGTTTGAATTGTGCAGGAAGTCTAAATGACAAAAAGAGAGAGAGAAAAAAATCATTGCCTTGCAGTTTCTGCAGCTCCAGGAACAGACGCTGTGTACACACAAAACAGCAGCTCAGGAGCGACGATGCCTGGTGTTGGGCAAAGCAACATCTGTCTGAGAAAAAACATCTGGACTGCTGCAGCATGCAGAAGGAAGCACAATTTATTTTGAAGATTTTCCTCAGGGACTGTCAAAAATGCTCTTTTTACATAGAGTTGGTTTTTTAGCAGCCCAGTATAACTGTACCAGGAAATTAAGGGTACTCCAAAGTGGCTATAATAGATGCCCTTTTGGGGAGTTCTGCTATTAGCATCACATTATTGATGCTCAAAAGACTTCCAAAAGCCATTTGAAAGCCAGACCACACCTCACATTGGAGTTCAACACAGAGACCCTCATAGTTTCTCAGTATGTGAGCATTTGGATTCAGGGTTTCAGATACTCTCTGTTCCACTTGAGACCCATTAAAATACTAAAAAAAAATCTGAGCCTACCCTCCCAGGTGTTCGTCAGAGTGGAGGGTGGCTGGGAAGTGCTGTCTTCATCTGGCAGATCTGAATGTCATGAAGAAGGGACGTATGTTAAAGAAGATCACAGACTGTTCTAACCTGTGAATGGATCCAGCAGATAACACGCCTCTCTGTTTGTAGAGAATTATTTGTGTATCAAAAAGCATATCCCAGAATTACAGCGTTTGTAACTGATTTTATATAAGCAAATTCTGCATGGTTTAAAAAATACAGTTGCTCCACAGTTGTGAAACATAACCTTGGTAAATTCAATCAACATGTTTTTTAAACATTTAGTGACATTAAAAACAAACTGACTGGCTTTAGGGTGGATGCAACCTCATAAAGTTTAAGCACAGGCAGGGAAGAAGAATAATAGCTAAAGTGAAGTGATCAGCAGCTGGCCTATTTGTGTTCATCAGCTGGTGGTGATGGGCATGATCCTTCCCTGCATCCTTGCAGCTGGAAGAAGAGAGATGGGCTGTAACATACAGGGTGCTGGAACCACAAAATGATCCGATCTGATATCCTGATCTGTGCAGCAATGTTTTCATAGCAATGTCACATCAGTAAAGAAAGATGCTGGATTGCAGCAAGACATCTCTCTGCAGTAATTCTGTAGCTCTCTGCAACTTTGCTGAGTGATTGAGCAGCTCTCCTGCTTTTGATCATCACATGATGACTGCTCCTTGCCTAAGCAGGGACACCGGGCTTTTCAGATTGACCATGTATCTGCTGAGATCAAACAGCAGACTCACCTTTTAGATCTAACATCGTGTATCCTGGATCATTCTTGGTACAACAAAAATGACTTGTGGCTCTAGTGATGAGGGATTTAAACACACCCGGCAGGAGCTGAAAGAAGACACCTTCACACTACGGACCAAAACTCCTGTTATACAGCCCAAGGGGAACCCAGTCCTACTCAGCCCTCCACAAATGTCCACCAAGACACAAGCTCTACTTTGGTGATCCTACATCATCCAGCAGAGAGAAGGAAAGTTTTGTGATGTGTGTAACTGAGGCCAAAGTCCATATGCACAGCAACTCCTCTAAATCCCTTTCTCCCATGCTGTAACTACTATGTGGAAAAAACATAGAGAAGGTTCCTTCCAACCCAAGCCGTTCCATGATGCCTCAGTAGTAAGCAATTCAGATCATCACTTCTCAAAGCATCCAGAGTATGATTCTATGATTCATCCTATCCACTGACAGAAGAGAAGAAACCATGACATCCAAATTAAACATGGATAGTAAGCACTCTGATCTCATACAAATGAGTAAGGTTTACCCGATTTAAAATAGCTTACTGATTCCTGAGCAAGAATCAGCATAGTCATTTAAGTTATAAAAGAAAAAAAAACTCAAACACCTAACCACATAGCTCTGTTAAAAGTTCTTTCATATGGGTCACCTTTAACTCTAAAAATCGAGCCCATTTGGAAATGGATATTAGAATTAACATATATTAGACTCAAAGATATAATAGACTCAGTGGTTAACCTAGAGACACACAGGAAATCAGTTCCAGTGCTGTGTCTCAGACACAGGGACAATCTTCCCATGTACCTACAAACAGTAATTAAGATGCTCAGACACGTGAAAAAATGTTTTTTTCTTAATCCTGTTAAAATTCACCCACTACTAGGAATGCAGTCTGTTAAATGCGTGGTTTGCTCTAAGTGTTTTGCTATTGCATTCTACCTAGAATACTTAATTATTTCCAAAGAATACAGCAAATGGTTAACAGCTCTCCAAACAGAGGCTAAGGATCTACCTCCTGTAAATCACTGTGGTTCTGCTGACTGCATTTACACCACCTTAAAAAAAAAAAAAAGCAGGAAAAGAAAAAGACATAAAAATACATGCACAGGGGAAACAGATAAGCTTTCCACATCCTGAAAGGTAAATGTGGAACCACTGCGTGGAGTGTCTACTAAGCTACAAAGAGGAAGCTGTCTGCTGCAAGAGAGAGCAAAGTAACTCGAAGGTGTCAGAATACGCAGGTACAGCGATACAGCTTACTCAGGTTAATGGCCTGATAATATCACTGCTGAGGCCTGGAAGGCCATTGTCTCGACATCCTTTGCTGGAGATGTTGATACAAACTCCACAGGGCTGGGGCTAGGGCCAACGGCTGGGGTTTCGGATGCCAGGCTGATGAAAGAAGGGAAATCTATTTCAGTGCTTAAAGGATGGAGCGGCTTTTGGTGCAGAAGGTCAGACAGATACATGGGTGAGTTGCTGTATAGGAGTAGGCTCAAAAAGGAGTACTGAAATGAAAACCAGATAAGGCCCTGGAACAAGATCCTACAGTCTATCAATGCCCTGGGATAGTGTAAGAGAGACACATGGGAACTCAGACATAAGGAAAGCAGGGTTTTCTTGCAGTGTTGACAATAAATATGTTTGTTCTATGGTAAAAAAAAAAAAACCCTTGGAATAAAAGCCCCTTGCAGACTGATATGGAAAAAGCCCGTTTGTGGCGAATACAATGGAGAATTTGTTCACACCAATGCAGAGAAACCCATCACTCGAAAGCTGAAGTCGGTTATTTGACCCTGTTCGCTCAACATTAACAAGTCAACCCAACTGGCATTTAACCCCCCCAGGGCTGGGGAAATCCATCTCTCTCCCTCTCATGAAAACAGGAGAACTGACTCTTGTGGATGTATTTCCAGAAGACTTGGGCCTGGCCGGTGCTGGATGTGTGCAGCATCCCACCAATGACAGGCTCTGTCTCGTAAGCCTTGCTGTCACCCACATGAGACAGATGCTCCATACCTGGTCCTCCACCAGTGTTTTCTTCATTTCAAGCTACATCCCTAGCTATAAGTTGTTCTCTGACACATTTTAGGATGTCATGACTTCCTTGTCTCTAAGTTGGAGGGACATGGATTTGACAGAAGGACCACTGGCTGGATAAGGAATTGGCTAGATGGCTGCACTCAAAGAGTTNGCACAAATACAGGCTGGGCGGAGAATGGATAGAGAGCAGCTCTGAGGAGAAGGACTTTGGGGTAATGGGTATAAGCTGAAAGAGGGTAAATTTAGACTAGACAATATGAAGAAATTTTTCACTGTGAGGGTGGTGAGACACTGGAACAGGTTGCCTAGAGAAGCTGTGGATGCCCCATCCCTTAAGAAGTTCAAGGCCAGGCTGGATGAGGCTTTGAGCAACCTGGGCTAGTGGGAGGTGTCCCTGCCCATGGCAGGGGGGTTGGAACTTGAAGATCTTTAAGGTCCTTTCCAACCCAAACCATTCCATGATTCTATTATTCTATGTGCTCATCTCTATAGACCTTTCTCATACAAAATCCTTTCATGACGTAGAACACAATGAAGCACCGGGACCTATATCTGAAGAAAGAAAAAAAAATGACCAGTCTGTTCTGAGTTTCAGAAAATACTCTGCTTTTGTGCAAAAATCAGGTGAACATTCATGGAAGAGCGTTTTTATTCTGGTCAAACCCCAAGTCAGCATAGGGATCAACAGCAACACATCTTCAAGCATGAGAGAAAGCTGTCTGAAATCATTACTCAGGCTGACAATTGCATCCAGGCTGTAGTTAGCTGCTGGCGTTGGGCTTTTCTGGGTTGCCAGAACAGAAATGATGGTTTTTGGTCTGAGGCAATGTTCTCAGACAAGTACACAAGATCCTATTCCCAGTTTAGTACCAGTTTATACCTGCTCCCTTTGCTGTCATTGGAGCATCCTCAGTTCTCCATCTCTGAGGGGGTTATTGCCTCCTTTTCAGGAAATGAGTTGGGGCTTAAATAATTCTCTGGGTTAAATAATTTAGCTTTCTAGAAGGAAGGCTCAGTGTTATTTTAAATTAATAAAACAGTGTAGGTATTGAAAGAGAGGCAGAAGCAATAACCCTGTTCAGAGGCCTTACGGTTTCAAACCGCTGTAGCAAAGGAATTCACAGATTTCAAGGCTGGAAAGGACTTGATCTCCCAGATAACTAACTCTGAGTAAAAACTGTCACACAGCTTTAGATAGTACTTACAAGCGCATTACAACCACATTTTTAAAACTCAACTTTTGCCTCCTAGTCTCAGTGACTGGATGGATTTGTAATCCCATTAGTTTTGGTTTTGTAATTTATGCCTGAACAAGTAGGACTTTGGCTGGAAGCTGTCTGTGTGTGTTTCTCGTGTACATATGTTCATGGGGACACTCAGATACATGCGTGAGGCTGGAAAGCATTAAATAGCATAAATAAAATTAATGTTAAATAAATAGAAGACACACTCAACAAGCAGTTATATAGGATTTCCAAAGGCTTCCCACTAATGCCTGGACTAACACCCATGAGTGAATACGATCCTTCTTAAGCTGACATGAGAAATTTACTTTTATTCTAAACTCTATTTGCTGTGCGATGATTTATGGGTTTCTCCATTTCATCCACTGGTTTCACTCTATCCAGGTCACAGATTATGAGCAAACTAAGGGAAAAATCAGCTCCCTTTGTACCCCCTCTAGCCCAGTGTATCTTTGCTGAAAGTCCTTCCCACTACAACAGAAAGGCTCAGAAGCCAAAACTGCTTCGGGGTGTTTCTCACCAAGGACTCACAAGACACTCATTCAGGGTAGACGATCACAAGCAAAGTTACAATTATGACCATATAAAGATCAGAAGAGCTTTTTTTTCCCCCTCCCACCCAAATTACACAGCTCAGGGAGCCAAGCCACTGTTATTTGGCCATAGAATCCAACCGAGACCCTCTCTGTAGCAGAGTTGAAACCCTGAGTGAGTGCTCCCATCTGGGTTGGGTTTCTCACACGTTGGAGGAACTTGCACAAAACCATTTTTTATTGCATCCTGCACACCCTAGTGATGTTGAAATGTTGTATGGAATAATTACTTTGTCGCAAAAGACTTCAAAAGTATAGAAAGTCTGTGGCATGATGGAAATAGCTGTTTCCACATCAACAATACACACACAGGCACATTGTGTCACCCACCCACAGCATGTCTGCACTCATGATACTCACCCAGCTCTTTTTATAGTCACTGCAGAGAAAGGGAAGCTCCTGGGGCACCAGTGATCCCACCCCAAGCCTAGATATTTCCAGTAAGTGAGATGGATGGTGCTCTACTTCCATAGGATCTGGTGAGCCTGAACTGTGCTGTGCCCTCCACTTTGGGGATTAGAGGGACCTGGGGGTGCTGGTCGACAGCCATCTGAACATGAGCCAGCAGTGTGCCCAGCTGGCCAAAAAGTCCAACAGCATCCTGGCCTGTATCAGAAATAGTGTGGCCAGCAGGACTAGGGAAGTGATTGTGTCCCTGTACTCGGCATTGGTGAGACTGCACCTTGAATCCTGGGGTCAGTTTTGGGCCCCTCAGCACAAGAAGGACATTGAGGTGCCGGAGCAGGTCCAGAGAAGGGCAGCGAAGCTGATGAAGGGTCTGGAGCACAGGTCTTACGAGAAGCAGCTGAGGGAGCTGGGGGTGTTTAGTCTTGAGAAAAGGAGGCTGAAAGGAGACCTTATCACTCTCTACGACTACCTGANTCTATGATTTCTTTGCATTTTCTATCCAGCTCTACTTGACAATATTAAAAGCATTTTCCATGGATTTGCACCCAGTTCACATTAAACACAACCTTAATCTGTTCCATCGTCCCTGCTCCCCAGTCCCCAGGTTGACACTGAAGCACAAGGATGGGGGACAAAGAGAAGATGTGTTAATCACCTTGTACTGGCTCAGTGCACGGAGGACTCCAGTCACAGCAGCTTTCTAACTAATATCTTTCATCATCAAAAAATTCACCCAATTTTCCTATCATTTCTAAGAATGTCCGCTGGTGGGTGGCAGTTAATCCTAGATGTGGCACGGCTGGGACTGCCACTGAAATCACATGGAGATGAAAGCTTCAAAGACAGGTTTAAACATTAGAGAACGTCATTTAAAGATCAATCATCTGTTATGGGATGTGGCATTCGGAAGGAAAATACAAACACTCTCACCTGCACAGTCAAAATGGCAGCAGGGTCTGAGTGAGCCCAAAGAAGTAGGAAATGATTCACCAGGAGAACGAAGGAGACTTTCACCTCTTTCTTTTTCACAGGACTCACTCCCTCCTTGCCACCTTGTTTTGAAAAGCAATCCTCTACCTTACCTTGCTGCCTCAATGGAGGATATGAGGCAAACATACTCAGAAGTTTCTGCAAAGCAGTTGACTTTCCTGGCAGCATGATAATACAATTACACACCGTAATGGTGTATCACAGCATACCTCTGATGGAAGCGTGAATACAGCTGTTCCTACCTCCTTTTCCTCTGCCACAGCTACAATTACAAGATCAAGATGCAGCCTGTTCGGTTACTCAGTTCTCCTCTTCCCCTAATTTCTACTTGGTGAGTTCTGGATCTGGTTTTTTTCAGTAATAACAGTGGAGGTTTTGTTCTCAAAAGTGTCGCAGCAAGATTTACTACAATATTTGCAGTTGTAAAATCATGCATTTTTTGAAGAAATGAATGGTTTTGTGATATTCTTCCATTGTCCTGTCCTGTCCCCACTTGTATTTAACAACAACATCAGGTAAACAGAATGTGTAGCTACCAACACCACGTGATTTCCAAGTGTTGTACATGCCACTGGTGTTAATATCCATCATTTACAGATGGGAAATGCAAGAGCAGAGAAAACAACTGAGTTCCCCCAAAACCTGAACAGGGGATACAGCTGAAGAGTCCTTTGTATGAGTTTGTGGTTTCTCCACTGACACACCATGATTAAAAGTATTATTAATTTCAGCAGGTTGGGTTGCAGGCAGTCTTTCAGACTAGTAATAAATCACCTTGTTCACTAAGACATGTCCCAATATTCAAACAGAAGTCCACTTTACTAGACCAAGAAATAACCTGGATTTCTTTGCATCTTCTATGCCTTGATTTCTCTAGAGCTGAAATCTCTTGCTTTCAGCTAGTACCAGTAATAACAATATTGAGGGACATGGAAAACAACACAATATGTTACAAGATGAGCAATCCCCAGAATACATCAGATCATTGTTATTAAACATTTTCCCTTTTTTTTTGTCCAAGGTTTCAAACCCGCCTTTGCTTGTTTTCTGACGAGAGAAGCATTGTCATTTTACAAGTAAATAATTTTGCCAAAATACTTCAGAACTGGAGATTCTGCCATGGTACCCAGCAGACCTAGTTCCCAATCCAATAGTACTCCATGCCCAAGATCTTTACACATCCCCATGGCTGCTGTATGGCACTGTTTCCCAGTGGGCAGCCCAGAAACAACAGCCTCCATGAGATAACATAGTGGCCAACCAGTCCTCCCAGTCTGGTCCGTACAAATTTTCCTAGGAGGGCAGAGCTGGGAGAACCTGGCTTCTCCATGGGAGCCCTCTACCTTGAATAATGTTGGGAGGACGTTGTAGTGAGTTGGTCTGGGATAACTCCACTAAACTTTTATTATCTTGTGGTTGTCTTTCCTAATGAGCCTCACAGAGGATGGGAGTCAGAGACAGGCTGAGAGGTAAGTGATATTGGCTGCGGGGCAGGAGGGATCAGAAGCCCAGGAAAGCAGGAGTTGAGGACATGGGTTCATGGCTTTATCGGTGCATGAGCGATGAGCTCAGAGTGGAGAATTAAGGATGTAATGTAGTTGTGGAAGATCAGAGACCTCAAAGAGGAAATTTGCAGAGGAAGGCAACTGCTGAATGAAGTGATCTCAGAGGATGGCCTTATGGCAGCATTTAGGGGATAAAAGGTGGTGGTAGATCCTCCTGAACTGACGTGGTGGGAAAAAAGAGACAGATGTAAGGGTAGAAACAGGAGTGAGAAGGAGAGGGGAAGAAGGTGGAAGCCTTGAAGAAGGAAAAGCATGGAAAAAAATTTTAAGCCAATATGCAAATAGCAATGGATAACAATAGTACTAAGATTTTATGTGAGAGCTTGTGGTTTTGCTGAGGGAATGAGAAACTTGAGGTTTGGTAGAAGAAGATGAGCTGGTTNAGAGAAGCATTGTCATTTTACAAGTAAATAATTTTGCCAAAATACTTCAGAACTGGAGATTCTGCCATGGTACCCAGCAGACCTAGTTCCCAATCCAATAGTACTCCATGCCCAAGATCTTTACACATCCCCATGGCTGCTGTATGGCACTGTTTCCCAGTGGGCAGCCCAGAAACAACAGCCCCCATGAGATAACATAGTGGCCAACCAGTCCTCCCAGTCTGGTCTGTACAAATTTTCCTAGGAGGGCAGAGCTGGGAGAACCTGGCTTCTCCATGGGAGCCCTCTACCTTGAATAATGTTGGGAGGACGTTGTAGTGAGTTGGTCTGGGATAACTCCACTAAACTTTTATTATCTTGTGGTTGTCTTTCCTAATGAGCCTCACAGAGGATGGGAGTCAGAGACAGGCTGAGAGGTAAGTGATATTGGCTGCGGGGCAGCAGGGATCAGAAGCCCAGGAAAGCAGGAGTTGAGGACATGGGTTCATGGCTTTATCGGTGCATGAGTGATGAGCTCAGAGTGGAGAATTAAGGATGTAATGTAGTTGTGGAAGATCAGAGACCTCAAAGAGGAAATTTGCAGAGGAAGGCAACTGCTGAATGAAGTGATCTCAGAGGATGGCCTTATGGCAGCATTTAGGGGGATAAAAGGTGGTGGTAGATCCTCCTGAACTGATGTGGTGGGAAAACAAGAGACAGATGTAGGGGTAGAAACAGGAGTGAGGAGGAAAGGGGAAGAAGGTGGAAGCCTTGAAGAAGGAAAAGCATGGAAAAAAATTTTAAGCCAATATGCAAATAGCAATGGATAACAATAGTACTAAGATTTTATGTGAGAGCTTGTGGTTTTGCTGAGGGAATGAGAAACTTGAGGTTTGGTAGAAGAAGATGAGCTGGTTTGTGCCAGGAAAATCCTTGTGCAAAGTAACAGCAGGGTCTTGCAGCACAGGTTACATTTGTATCCCATACAAAGATATCTCTCAAAATAGCATCTATCTAAGAATACCAAACCATCACACACTTTAGGTTGTGACAAACTCTGTAAGAAACAAGCCCAGGGACAAGGGCTTGAAGGACCAGAGCTCTGAAGAAGCTGCTTGAGGTGCAGCACATCAAGGACACAGCATTATCCATTCTTGTCTGTTTGCCCAGAATCACACTCATCTTTCATAATCAGCAAGACAGCAGCAAAGCTGTCTGGCATAGCGTCACGTTTTCATTTTTCTTCATTTAATTGTGCTGTGTCCCACGGCATGGATCAACAAGCAAACAACAACATGCAGAAAATAAACCAAGAGCTGCTAGTCAGCAGGCCTGGCTGGGGAGATTTACTTCTTGAGAGTCAGGAGCAGAGCCAGGTCCCCCTGACGGGGATTTGTTAAGGGAGGTGGGGGCAGTGCTGGGTTTTTGTAAATAACTTCAAGAGAAGACGCCAGAAAACTGAAATCTGAAAAAAAATATATATATATTTCAATTTCACATAGTGGGACATAAAAGTCCACACGGAGAAATTGATTCAACTCTGAGCCGGCACCCCAAAACACTTCTTCCTCCATCGTGCCCTCCACAGCCAGAGATTTATAAGAGCAGAGCAAGGCCAAGTTTCACATTTTTCCATCTTGGTAGAGAAATTTTGTGGCTTAACTCAAATGGTTTTGCTGACATGTCATTTCTTAATTCTCACTTGTTCCTGCCCCCCATCCCTCCTACTACCTCCTCTCCCACCTCCCCTCCTCCCCCTCCCCAAATCAGCCTGTTTCAATGAACAGCTTGCACATTTCAATGCAATCTTAATTTGATTTCCCAAAAGATGAGGAGTCTCTTTTTTCTCTCTTTCCCTGGCTTGTGTGTGCTCTACAGCAGCGATGACACCGAGCCTGTTTTTCTGAGTGTGGGCTGTTGATGCCTGTGCAGCCGTTTTCTAACAAGGCACTGACTTCCAACACATCAGTGAGACACAAGGAAGGAAACATCATGCCCTGTGGTTAAATTCACGCAGTGGGCAAGACAGCAGGAAGGAGAGAGAAAGACTCATCCTTGTCATAGATTTCTCCAAAAGCTCCGGTAACCCAACGCCAATCTCATTTACAACAGGGAACGGAGGCAAACAGGAGCTATAGTATGCTTCATCCATACAGCATCCTGAGATAAGCAACCATAAGCCCATCTACTATTCTCCAATTTTATCGAACTGCCAACTGACTCTGCTATATCTGTGTTGGTGGTGTTATTCCTTCTGTGAAGAAGATTTTTATCCAATCTGGCCTTCAGACTAGATTCCTGCGTTACAATCCATTTAGGGCTAAACCCAAAAAGTTTGCCCAGAAACTTCCTCTGATCTTGAAGTTTAATGGTCACCTTCCTTAGCAGTATTTTATGTATCATCTGTGAAGATAAAGCACTGCTCCATAGACAGGTTTTGATGTATTTTTTTTAATGCTGCTTAGAATGATGGTTTGTGCTCTGGTGACAGACAAAATCACTTGCCTACTTTTGTTGTTGCTCAAAAGTTATAACCTGATGGTAACTTCTAGATTTAGGTATTATAAGGCAGGGCACTCTCAGATGAGCAAGTCTCAACTTTAGCAAAAAAATTCTCTTTTCCATGCAGCGAATCCATATTATCCATCAGGGTATACTTCAGGATCTGCCAGTGTATTTAGACATACTCTGCTGTTTGCCACAGGAGGGGATGAAAGCACTATTTCAGGATTGTTGACACTTTGTCAATGTAACTGATTTCAGTAGGTGACTTTGTTCTATATCTTTGGGTAGAATCAAGATACATTTAAAAAAAAAAAATGGACAGCAAGAAATATTTGGCGAATGGGGAGTTAACACTGTGAAAAGAGCAGCATCAGGAAGGAACTTGGTCCCCAGCTTTCTAGGGACTCTGTGTCTTCTCCCGTGAAATCTGGCTTCTTGCCTCTTCCCTTGAGCTTTTTCATCCAACAGTGACAAGCTTGTGCTACTACCTGCTGACACAGGAGAAAGACAACAGCTCTGTCCAGACGAGATGGCAGTGCTGCGGTAAACAACTGTCTGATGCTCTCCTGCAGGAGTAGCCTAGCAGAAAGCTTTCATCTGATTTTCCCTGCTATAAAAACACAGCAAATGATAACTCCATCCATTTTGCAACTTTATCACTGCAAGTCGTGATTCTGTGAAATTCCCCAAGAAGAACAATGGTTGGTTTAACAAAGGATTTGTATAAGAGGAACGGAGATGCTGTGAGGAATACGCAAGAGTCAATCCCTTGGTTCACACTGGGTGAGCAAGGAACAAAAGGCGAAGTAAGGAATTGAAGATCTGTCCTCTGTCATTTCTGGTTCCTTCTGATGCAGACAATTTCATACTGTGAACAAGCTCCATTTGAAAGAAAAGAGAAGAGTTGGCTTCTTTGTTCTCTCACTGTGTGTAATGATATTCATTTAGTTGTCCCAGTCCCATGTTACTTTGGGCGATTACAGCTGACCTGGGTAAGTTCTCCCTATATTGTCACTTGACAGGAGAATTTCTCATTCTGTCTCCAAATTTCTCAAGTAACGAGGCAGGATGCTGTCAAGTCAGCTACTGAGCTTCACCTATAAGGTGACTACACTACAGAGCGTGGCACATTATGCATTCATAGCCCGCAACGGCTGTAAAACACGACAGGTTCCAGAAGGGGTTGTGCAGGTGCAAGATCCCAGTCATCATAACCAGGGGACAATCATTCAGTTCCCCATCCCACTTAGCATCTGCCAGCTGATGGCTCCATGGGTTGTCATTTTAAAAACCAGCAAAGTACCCTCATCAAACTATTCTTCTACTCCCTTCTGTCCAGGGGCACAAGCATGTCTAGAAAAATCCACTGATCTGCAAAGAGCAAATTCAGTCTGATATTAAAATAGAAGGTGTGTATTGCAAGCAATCATATAGTTTGAGGAGGTGAATGTGTGGTCAAGTGAGGATGAATAATGTTGTCTTGCTTTATGTCAAAAAGTTATTTTGTCAATTTCTCTGCTTGATCCTGACTCTTTCCCTGCAAATGGCAACACTATTATTAATGTTAATTATTCTGGGCTAAGTAACATGATCATCGCGGAAGGAACAGCTTTGATGTATGCAAGTGACATATAATATGTGGTGCAAAATTGCTCTGTTACTACTCAATAAAATTATATTTCTGATGATTAAATACAGGAACTGGAACCTCAGTCCCATTAAGTTAATGGCAAAACTCCCAGTAACTAGAATGGGATGAGTATTGTTCATTTTGATAAAAAGCGACAAATTTCACCATTTTTTACATTTGAGTACACAAAAGAAAATTAGGTTGTGCCACTGCCAAAGAGTTTATTTCCCCTTTTCTACAATTTCTGTCTTCTCTGGACTCAATTTTAAAAATCATATCTGTCTTTTTCACTCCATCTTACCATCAGTGCTGCCCACAACACGCATGTACTGCACTACTTAACTGGCAGAAACTCTGCTTCAAGTTCTTATGCTGGGTCAGAGATTGCTTCTGCTTCTTTGACTTTATACTGTTCTTAAATATCATAAATAAATTAACTCAACACTCACCCAGAGTAAGAGCATGCACACATCCTTTTACACCAGTTAAAATATAAACTGTTCATCTTGACCTCAAAAATTTCATCACTTGTGCCTTCTTTTTCTAATTATGATTTTTTTAACAGATATAATTTGAAGATTTGTTTATTTTGGGTTCAAAATATCCATCATGAATGGAAAAGCAAGTCTGATTAGAAATAAAGGTTGGACAAAATCACCTCCACAGGTCCCTTTCAACTTGAGCCATTCTATGACTATAAATATCTGGAAACCCCAACTGAATGTCTTCTGCACAAGTACAGGTCAACTCTTTGATGGATGTACAAGGAATGTAACTCAGCTGGGATGCCCCTATGTACCTTGGATAACCCGCTCTTGTGTTAACACGAAGTCTAATGCATATGGTAGATATCAGACTTACTGGACATAGCTACACATCAGCGGTACAGAGCAGGTGTGGTAGATCTCAAGGTTCCCAATACTTCAGTCCTATGACACATGGACTTCCCATATCCACCAGGTATGACCAGTAAGTATGAAATGTGTGGGAGAGGTTGAATTTCCATCTTGTCTGTAGTCCATTGTATAGACTAGAAATACCCCAGAGAGAAAGTTTAACCTCCAGCAAGCTTCCACACTAACCAGCACATCTCTAAACACAAACACATCTTTGGTCTGTCTAGAAAGATTGCTGACACTTTCTGTTGCATAGTATATAAATAATGTGCTTCTATACCCTATGCTCACTGATCCACATTGGCCTTTACAACTTCATCTGGGATGGCTCTGCAGTTGAAAGATCTGTTCTGTAGAAGAGCGAAGGACCCAGAGCATAAGGCAACGTTTCCCGTGTTGCGACTGTCACCGTAGCCTGCTTGGGCACTTCCAGAGAGCTATTCGCAGCTCAGGTAGGGTTTTCTTACCTGAGAGGTCAGAAAAGAACTGAAATAATTTCATGCAGAGTTCCCTTAATCTTCCTTCCTACATCAATTCCTCCAAATCCTTTATCTTCTCTGAAAGGGGATTACTGTCTTGCAGAAAAAAAACAGGACACTTCATCTAGGATATCTTAATTACCGTAACATTTAAAGAAGATGCATGATTCCCTTAATCCAAAAGGCTAATGAATCATTTTTAATCACACAAAAANTGCATCAGCCTGCTGCTGGCTCCCAACTGCACATGCCTTTCTTAACTTCAGAGAAGTAATCACTTTCTCCTCAACTCATTCTTCTCTTTTTGTCCTTTGATTGCAGATTCCAGATGGGTTCGGTAGCCAGTAATTACATTTATAACTAGAACTCACTTGCAATGCATCAGGTTAATGTTAATAGCATTCTGTACAGACATTCATGATCTTCTCTCTGTTTTCTAACTTCTCTCCTGTCCCAATGTAATTGTATTTCCTTAATGCTAAACAAACAGTGATCTCTTATCTTCTCTTCTTTTTTTGATGGCAGGTATGTGGGGAAGAACAATTCACATTTTTCCAGGGTCTGTCCCCCTCCTTCACTGTGTTTATTAACTCTGTATCTGTTATTTTTATGTCTTAATGCCAATGGATTTTCCTTTTAATTACAGCAATCTGATTTCAGTTTATTTAAATGCTGATTTATGTTTATGCTATCCCCTGGTATCAATTTCATTCCAACTAGATCCCAGTGTAACTTAATTACTTGTAGTCTTGTCATTCCAAGCTAATGCTAATTAAAACAGTTTTATTACGGCAAGGTATTAAAGATTAACCCCTCCACTGGTCTATGGGAAATAAAAGCAGTAAAGTCAAGGTGAGGAAATAGAAGGCTTACAACATCAGAGAAAAGAGCACACGGGAATGACTACTACATCTGTTTCTTTCCATCACACAATGTGCTGGAATTGCCCAAAGTTCACAGCTTGGTTGTATCACTCGGTCTGGTGATAGACACTGGCCCAGGTTGCCCAGAGAAGCTGTGGATGCCCCATCGCTGGAGGGGTTCAAGGCCAGGCTGGATGAGACTTTGGGCAACCTGGGCTAGTGGGAGGTGTCCCTGTCCATGGCAGGGGGGTTGGAATTCGATGATCTTTAAGGTCTCTTCCAACCCAAACCATTCTGTGATTCTATGATTCTACAGTTCTCATGATTCTGTGTCTACCTGTGTTCATCCCCCACTGTACCCATCTCCTCTTTTTTAACTCTGTTTGTGGGCGAGTTGCAAAAGCCAGAGATGCAGACCTACTTGTGGGCTGCCTCTCCTCTATTCATGTTCCCCGTGTCCTTCTTCCTCCCCCTCCGTTCACACCTCTCCATATCTGTTCCCAGTTGTATCTCACCTGCTCTCCATCCTCCTCTCCATCACACTTCCCACTCTTTGCCTTTCCCTCAAACCACATGTGTACCCACATTACAAAAAATCAGTATTTTAGTCCAACCATCTTCCTTCTGTACTTACATCAGACAGAGATCTTTGTCCATACCTTGCCCACTCCTGTTATCTCTTAGGGATTGTAGCGACAGCACACGGGGTAATGGCTTTAAGCTGAAAGTGGATAGATTTAGACTGGATATTAGGAGGTTTTTTTCCTGTGCAGGTGGTGAGGCAGTGGCCCAGGCTGCCCAGAGAAGCTGTGGATGCCCCATCCCTGGAGGGGTTCAAGGCCAGCCTGGATGAGGCTTTGAGCAACCTGGGCTAGTGGGAGGTGTCCCTGCCCATGGCAGGGGGCTGGAACTCGATGATCTTTAAGTTCCTTTCCAACCCAAACCATTCTATGATTCTATGATTATTTCCAGGAGAAGATGGAGCTGAAGGACTGACCAGCCCAAGCTTTCCATCGCAAGTGCTTTGCAACCCAAGAGAGATCAATCTGAGAACATATGTACCAAGCAATAACACAATATATTACTACGAGTCTTCAAGCAAACTAGAGAAGTTAGTAGGATTGTAAAGCACCAGCTGAGTGCAATTATCTCCTGCGCAATGCTTGTAAACTTTACCTGTCACTTCAACGCTCCCCGTAAATCCCTCCAACTGCAGCACCCCGTGGCCTCCCAAAATCCCTCCCCATCTCATGCACAGCTTTTTTTCTCCCTGCCTTACTACTTGCAGAAATGGTAATGCACTAACTCAGTTATTTTAAGAAATTCCCCAATTCCTTATTCTAAAATAACTCTACATATACCTCTTCAGGCATATATATATGCACACAGATGCAAATGGGTACAGGATTGTACTCAGGTGTTTGGACTAGTTTTTCGGTTGGTTGCCAGGAAACTAGAACACTTTTTGATACACATGTGCAGAAGACACACTTAATTGTTTTTTTTTCACGTGCACCCAAATTAGGAGCCGGCGAAGGCTAGTGTTTTTTTCTGCTGATGAGTAAGTGACATCTGTGGGAACACAGAAAGCTACAGAGTGTGTCTGTCTGGGGCTAATTGATTTATAAAACTTGCCGACAGACAGATGTGAACAAACACTGCCGACAAACAACATGATTATAAATTAGCTGCTTCTTTTTATAGGAGGTAGGCTAAAACACACACACAGCAAGGATAAGTAATGGGTACAGGAGACAAGTTATTTATTTTCTGCATCCAGCGAAGCACAGCGATTGTGCTCTTGTTCTGTGGGTTGGTTTTCCATCGGAGTCTGGGAGTAAGGGAAAAGAAGCTGAAGAATGAGGATGTTTTCCACAAAGCGGGAAGCGTATTGCAGTATCCCAGGAAAAGCAAGCTCCTAGGCAAGATGTAAATATGACCTCTCTGAGCTCTCTGTCTGAATCTGTGTTTTTTAGCTAAAGGAAGTGGATAGGTCTTACTGTTATTGAGGAATTTCTGTGCTGTCTTGGTTAATGAAATTCACTCCTACGCAGCCCCAGCAACTCAATTTCAGAATTTGTGCTATAGAGGAGAAGGGAGTGTGAACTTCGTCACATGTCTTTGATAAGTGAATAAAGTTGTGCAATTCCTTTGAATTGTCTTTTAAGTCAATAGACACTACTGGTTTCCCCAGGAGAAGAAAGGAGAGTGTGAAGCTGGGTCATCCCAGGAGATAACTGAAGTCCTCTGTGTGGTTATGTGGATGCTGAGACCACACTCCAAATGAACTAAGTGCTTTCCTCAGTGTCCCAGAAAAAGTTAACAGGAAGAAAAAAAAAAAATTAAAAAAAAAAAAAGGCTCCTGACTCTCCAGACCTATGTCATTTCTGAAAATCAGTTCCACATCCTCTTGTCTAGATGAGAATTTCACTTCATTTTTGCAATATATAAGCAGGAAGCAATAAGAAATAGAATTGAAATTAACTGGGCTCAAAGCTGTCATAAAAACTGGATGAAATGAAATGAAAAAGAAAAATTAAACATGACAACACATCACAGAAACTCAAGACTTATCTTACATTATCTGAAGTCATCAATAAAGCAAGTGGAGAAATTTAAAATAAAGCTAAGTAAGATTCTTATTATTGTCCCTCAAACCCCGAAGGTCCCCATCTGCACCCTGTCTGGGCTCTGCTGGTCCCATAGCTGAACACGTGGCAGCAGCACCAGAGAACAGAGAGGAGGCTGCAGTGCAAGCACGTATTTGGTACAGAGGGAGGGCTCGCCGTCCATCATCACCGTTCCGGAGGAAGAGGCAATCCTAAATCTTTCCTCTCCGATGCTTTCCACTACAACGTAAAGAAATCTCAGGGAAAGAGAATGAGTACTAAGTGCACTGGCACAAGGATAGAAATGGAAAAAAAAAAATCATTATTCATCAGTCTTACTATTTGCAGCCTTCAAGGTCTGCAGTGAGGGTGGGAGCTGAGTGCAGGCGGTAGCAGATGATGGGGAGAAGGGCAGGGGAAGCTCCCGCTACTCATTTCTTGGGGTGCTGCCCTTGCACGTTCCCTGTGTCCAAGGATATCAGAGCAGCAGCGCTCAGCCCTGGAGCTGGGCAGGACAGTGAGCAGCCAGCAGAAATTCTGGTGGCTGATGAGGGATTTTCAGGACAAGAGAAGCACTCCCCAGAGCTGCGGCTTCTAGGAGCAGAAGATGATGGATGTGGAGGCAAAGCCTTTCATGCAGAGGGTTGCTGGATTGGGGTTCCTGGGGATCACTCTGCAGAGGGTCAGTGGTGCAATTAGGTTTAGCACTGAGGGTCTTGTCACTCTTGGTGGCACCCAGCAGAAGCTGGCATTATGAGGAGCAAAGTACAAGCAAACTCCTCCTTGAGGTCCCAAAGTTCATGCAGATGCTCGAATCCAGGCTGAAATCCTGGCAGACATGAGATGCCAGTGGGACACAGGACACCAAGTAGTCATGGGAAGATGATGTTAATTATTCTTGTCATTAAGAGCAGCAGGAAACAAGTCTTCGAGAGCAGCTTGTCTCTCACACGTGCATGCGGGCACCCGCACACAAGCCAAGGCAGGCTTTAGGAGGCAAGGCGGGTGCTCAGTGTAAAGGAAACTAAGTCAATATTATCTTTTAATAACAAATCCAAAAGGAGGCAAGCTGTCCCAAAGAATGAGCCAACAGAAAACATGATTCACAGAAATATGACAGATCAAGGGGCCTCAGCTGAATAAATTAGCATGTGCAAATATTTGGGCTGATGAGCTTGATGGAGATTCAAATTGTAGAGACCATATTAGCAAGTGACATCCCCAAGTTGAGTTCCATGAAAAAAAACCTCCCTCTAACCTAGGAATTGTTTCCCCTGCCTTGTTTTCTTTCACTTAGTAGAAACATTTTTCCTTCACGCTGTGAGAAGCAACATTTTTTATATTTTTTTTCATCCCCATGCTTGCTCTCTCTTTCCTGGTGACTGCTCCGAGTTTAATAAGCTGCTGTCAGACATGTGCAGTTAAAACTTGGGGTTGTGTTTTCGTTTTCCCTTGTACTTGCACAGCACAATTCCAGTGGTGTCACTTTTACAAGGCATGATGCAACCCCTCGCAGGAACCATGCAAGACAAAAGCAAGATGTTTATGGAGCACTGAAGCATCCCTCCCCTGCTGTGGGACACATGTGCAAAGAGAAAGGAGAAAAAAGATCTGTTGTAGTCCCTCTTCATCTTAAACTCATCAGGGTTTTTCCCAAAGTGCTTCCTGAATAAACAGGGGAGGAAAATCTACAACTTACATTTTTCTTTTTTTTAAACTTTCATATGTTTTCCTTCTCCATGCTTTTATGTGTTTCACGGAATAAATGCTAGGATCATTTAAATGGAAGACAAATTTTGTATCTGGGAGACAGTGATTGAAATTAATTGTATACTTCTGTTTTGCTTTGATTTGGTTCTTGATCCCAAGGAGGGAGAAGATGAAGAACAAACCAAGTTCCTATATGGCCACCTTGATTTTTTTTTTTCTTCTTCTTCCCTTTACTGCCACCAAAACAAGGACTGGAAAAAGTAATGCTGGTGATTCTTGTACTCCAGTGTAGGGTTAACACATAACTTTCTGAACTGAAAATCATGTCATTATCCTGCTGAACACGAATTAGAGAAAGACACTTGCTTTTGTATTTATTATACTTATCTCAATAGATATTTACAGTCTTAAGCCTTACTCCCGCTGCCATTTTGTGCTGATCACTGTGCTAGACAGAAGAAAAGCTTATGAACATATGTAGCATTTGTCTGCTCACCAGTTCTCAGAATTTACACCCAGTTCTCAGTGACTTTCAATGGCATCTGGACAACTAATTGCTACAGGCATCACTCAGATCCTCAGCTCCAGTATCCCAAAGTACGCAGGCTACTTTCCAGTCTAACCACAAAAAAACAACAGGTTCCTTGCCTCCAGGCACTTGCACCTACTGTTCGATCCATGTCCTTAAACACAGCAAAGACAAGTCAGGC
>VZTO01018952.1:0-19968 GCA_013400615.1 Syrrhaptes paradoxus
TTGTGATTTTTTTTTCTGGATACAGATTACCTCTTCAGCTGTACTTTAATAAATATATTTGGTTAATTAGATGTCAGCTTTATTTTGGCACAGATATACATTTTGTCTTAAGAATTTATTCGTGTGGTGTTATTTGGGCATGCCCTCAGGTAATTATTGATTGAATCTGATTAAAAGCACATTTATATTCATAAGTTATTCATTGCCCACAGGTACAATAACGAAGTGAAACACATCAAGATTTTAACAAGAGATGGCTTTTTCCACATTGCAGAAAACAGAAAATTTAAAAATTTAATGGTAAGCATTGATTAGATTTTTAACACTGCGTGATTTTCTATGTAGCTGTTGCTGTTAGTGAGAGCCACTTTAGTTTGTGAAATTACAGAAGGCTGTGAGAGTGAGAGATTTGAATTGCATCCATATCTGCTAATAGGATAATTTTTTATATTTATGGTTTATGCTCCAAGTGATGGTAGTATGTGCTTAAAACTACATATTTATATTCAAGACTGGACTGTGTCCCTTGCAGTGATGTGGAAGAGAGGAGGGATTTGAATCCCATGCATCAGCAGGCTATGGAGCTAGGCTGAATTCTGAAAGAATTTGATGTCTGTGGAAATCTTTGCCTATATAGTAATGATCCCTAAAAGTAGCAAGGTGAAGGTCCCTTCCCAGCCCAGCACATGTACAGGTGTACTGCTGAACATGGTGCCTATTGATGTGTAAGTTCAGAGGGAGAATGACATAAGGTGCAGCTCTGTCAGAGAGCCCAGAAAAACTCAGGAGAGACAGGTCTTCTTGGTCCTGGTGCACCAGGCAAAGAAGAACAGCTAGAGAATGGGGCTGGCTAAACTGCTAATAACTCAGGAATCCTTGTTGGAATAATAGTAAACTGGAGTAATTATTGACTAGTCTAAATTAAAGCAACTGTGTGGCTGCTTCAAACTTTGTGGCAGCAAACCACTCATTAGCAAACTATAGTAATAACATGCAAAGCGTAGGCTTTCTCATTACATTTCACTCCAACTATAGGCATAGTTCATTCCCAGAAATAAGAGTTTGATGTTACAACTGCCCATATCAGTGAGTTTTCAACATACTGGGAAGAAATTCCTTTTATTGAACTTTAATTTGGAAGAATTTCTCGATAGCTTGTTTTGCTCACACAAGACTCATTATTACAAGGTGTCTGAATAAATTACCTTCGCACTTTTGTAAAATGTTATTGCTTAAGCATTTTCAGATGCATTGTTAAAGGAAGCTTGTTTGATGTATTATATTTAATGCTATCAATTGGATTAAAACTTATGCTGCAGCCTTCCTGCGTGCATATCCAAGTACTCTAAAAGGATAAATAAAGATGAAGGACAATGCAAAACAAGACAAGGGAGAGATGCGTTAAAACCAGAAAGCCTCAGAAATTAATCTAACCAGTGATACTCTGTAAAGCAAGAAAATCCTACAAGTGATAAAAAAATAAAGCAGAAATCTGTGCTTTGCCTGACCCTGTTTGAAGTGCTCATTAGAATGGGAAGAACACCTGTACTCTGATGTCCTCATTTGACACTTAAAAACCAATGCAGGGTTTAGTATTTGGGCTGGAGACTCTGAGATCTTATCATTGGTAGCAACAGTGGCTATTTAGTCTGCAAACACTACAAATGATTCACTGGAAACTGAAGAGAACATATGAGTGCTCTCAGGATCTTGACAGAGCATGTGAGCAGGAGTCATATCTTCTTATGGCAGTGATGCAGACTAATGCACTGATGTAGGTTTCAAAATAGAGCTGAATGATCAGACATATAAATACAGGACACAAACTTGGATGAATAAGAAACAAAAGGAATATGCTTTGTGTCAAAGAATTGAGAGGACAAAAGGCATTTCTAGTGTAAAGGCCTCATCACTACCAATTTAGCCTTGCCTAACATTTGGTTAGGAAAAAGTCATTTAATAACTCAGTTTTAGGGTATTATGAGGTCTGCCCTTGGAAGTTAAACAGCCAAATGATAGTGTAAGTACTGTTTGCATGTGCTGTGGAACAGCTGCTTTGTTCTGGGTAGATGCAAGAGAAAAAGTAACAGTGCCTGAAAGAAGAAAGGAACAACAGTAGTCAGAGTAGAACTGGGAGCAAAAGAGAGACAAAGCCAGCAGCCATGGAAACCTAAGGTAGTGATCTGCAGTGACACCGTGTTCTGTACTACTTTGGAGGTAATGAAAGTCGAACAGTTCTTGTACATATTTTCATACTACATTTGGAAAACTTTCACAAGAGGAATTAAAATGTGCTGAGTGTGTAAACCAGGCCAAGGTGTAGTGAAAGGTCAGCTCTGCTGCTGATGTGAATCATGGTTGTGTGAGCTCCTGATGATCCCCATCCACACTGACAGGGGGTGCTTACCTTCCTTGTCTGTGTGTAAGCTTGCTACTGCAATGTGTGCAATTAATATTTTAGAGGCCAGTTGTTGGTCAACTGTTTCCTTGGAAGAATGGTATTAAAAACTAAGCTTTTAGAAGCAGTGAATCTTTGTGACCCAAAGCAACTTTTTTTCTCAGTTTGGAACCATTTTACTTATTTTGCCAACAAATAAAATCTGTCTAGTTGAAATTCTTACTATCTTTATCAAACAGCATAATTCTTACAGACTTACGTGGTGTAAAAAGTTAACAAAAGTTTCATATTGATTATTTTTCCATTTAACCAGAAATCCTACTTTGAATGCTGCTTATTTACAAACTGCTCTCTCTGTTGTCTTGATAATTTGAGTGTCTGGGTACTTGATGATGATGTGATGGAAAATTTGGTTGCTGACATTGTAGCTTGTGTGCTGTGCTGATACTGGACAACAAAGCCCAAATAGTTCTTAGTCTCCCAGCCTTTCTGCTTACTTGGAGGGCCTGGCAAGTCTGTGGCTATGAACTGTTAAAAGCAGGTTTAGATTTTATTTAGCTTTGGACTCTGTCTTAAAAGCAGTTTGAGAGACATGGAACAGCTCACAGAGTGGGGAGTGAAGTGATCCAGAGTTCAGAAGATGATCTTCAGGCTGTTATCAAGAACTTATGGTTTTATACACTAGATCTTGGGCTAAATAGGTAGAGAGTAATTTTGTTTGACTGGAATTAATATATCACTGATGTAGGCTGTTATAGCCTAGTAATTTTGTTAATTTTTTTTTCTTTTTAACTAGAAGGAAATGATTGACCACAGTACTATTTTCTTATTTTGACCTAAGCTTGGCTTGGTCAGCTTTGATTTTGGAAATCTAAATGCAAATAGGTAGAATGGAATGACTGAATTACTGGTAGAAGTGAGTGGTTTACAGTAAATACATTGCTTTGTGCTTGCATTTCTGAAGAGTGACATCCCACAGTTGAAGTATCATTAATGAAATGAAATACATTTGCTTTGAATTGACTGGTCACTTTTATTCTAGGCTCTGTGTACAAGCTGTGTGATATTGACATTATTAGGGCTAATTCAAAGGTGAGAGACAATGGCAGGGGTTGAAGATCGCAAAGGAGTACCACAAGCTGTCAGTATTTTGATGGGTGTTGTCTTCTTTAGAATAGAAACTAAAATAACTTACCTCCTTAGTTACATAAACTATTTGAGCCAGTTTTTTATATTTTCGTATATACGTGTGTGTAAATAAAATTTGTGCATATATATAAAATCTGTGTGTATATGTGTGTGCATATATATGTCTACATATATTCATGCGTGTACACACATACAGAGACTAATTTTGGGATTAGGCCCAAGGAGAATGTGAAATACTGGATTTTTCAGTCAGTGTGCACTATCTGGAAAGAACAAAACAAAACAAATGCAACAGAAAACCCTACGAATTCCCACCTGCCATTATTTTAATGGCAGAGCCTTGAAATTTTATATGGTCTGTATATCCGCACATTAAATTGTTGTTGACTTACATGCTTCTATGCAAGTCTTGTGCTTTATTTTGGATCTAATTACTTACAAATGCATTTGTGGATAAACATCACCTATCATTGCAGAAGAAATTTGAGAAAACAAGGCGGTTACTCTTACATACTTAACAAGCAGTGGACCTTGCCTTCTGCCTGAAAAGCAAATACATGCTCAGCCTGGCTCAAATGAGTAATAAGCGTTGCCTCTGACAATGAAGATTTACTTAAAAAAAAACAAACAAACAACAAAAACCAGTTAAGTGGCAGTGTAAAAGCAGTCAATATTTAGGGTACTTGACTTATTAGAAATATGTACTGTGGGATGTTGTACTATCGAAGGTTACTTGTATGATAGAACTGTCATTGACTGTACACCAGAATGTTGAAAAGGATGTGATTTCAATTTCCCATGACATAGNNGAGTACCACAAGCTGTCAGTATTTTGATGGGTGTTGTCTTCTTTAGAATAGAAACTAAAATAACTTACCTCCTTAGTTACATAAACTATTTGAGCCAGTTTTTTATATTTTCGTATATACGTGTGTGTAAATAAAATTTGTGCATATATATAAAATCTGTGTGTATATGTGTGTGCATATATATGTCTACATATATTCATGCGTGTACACACATACAGAGACTAATTTTGGGATTAGGCCCAAGGAGAATGTGAAATACTGGATTTTTCAGTCAGTGTGCACTATCTGGAAAGAACAAAACAAAACAAATGCAACAGAAAACCCTACGAACTCCCACCTGCCATTATTTTAATGGCAGAGCCTTGAATTTTTATATGGTCTGTATATCCGCACATTAAATTGTTGTTGACTTACATGCTTCTATGCAAGTCTTGTGCTTTATTTTGGATCTAATTACTTACAAATGCATTTGTGGATAAACATCACCTATCATTGCAGAAGAAATTTGAGAAAACAAGGCGGTTACTCTTACATACTTAACAAGCAGTGGACCTTGCCTTCTGCCTGAAAAGCAAATACATGCTCAGCCTGGCTCAAATGAGTAATAAGCGTTGCCTCTGACAATGAAGATTTACTTAAAAAAAAACAAACAAACAACAAAAACCAGTTAAGTGGCAGTGTAAAAGCAGTCAATATTTAGGGTACTTGACTTATTAGAAATATGTACTGTGGGATGTTGTACTATCGAAGGTTACTTGTATGATAGAACTGTCATTGACTGTACACCAGAATGTTGAAAAGGATGTGATTTCAATTTCCCATGACATAGATGTGATTTCAATTTCCCATGACATAGAATTTTTCCTTTCTGAAAGGAACTTATAGAATACTATAAACACCACTCCCTCAAAGAAGGCTTTCGAAGTTTGGATACTACTCTTCAATTTCCATACAAAGAATCTGAAAACTCAGTGGGACAAAGGAGTAACAGAACAGGTGGCAATTGTGAGTATAATAAATTTTTGTATATTATTTTCTTTCATATAAATATGAAAAGGACAAGGTACTTGGAATATCTTCATTTTCCATTTTTGAACATATAACCAATTAATATGGTAGTGCTTTTAGCAAGGATTTTTTGAAGCTAAGCAGATAAAGATCTGCCAGGATGTTTATAAACATGTCTAGCAAGTTTGTCTTGCTGCCAAACTTAAAATCTCTCTGATATTCAAAAATCTATTATGCATGCTGGTGAGAGATTAAACTGCATCCTGCCTTCAGACATTTACATACATGTAGCTACAAGTGTTAGTAATATCTGTGACAATTTCTAATCCTTAAAAAGGGATTTAAATAAATCAGTCTTGTAGTGTAGCTATATGAAGTAGCATCTCTGTAATACCATATAAATTTCTCAAAAATTCCATTAGATTTACTGTATTGTAATTATTTTTATGCCTACCTTTTAACCTTAAAGGTTTATTATAGGCCTCTAAGCTTCTGGAAGTTAATGAACTACTATATGATGTAAAGAGTAGTTAAAAAGTTTTGAAGTTTGAAATGAGCTGAGAAGATTAACAATGCATGTAGTATCCCTCATTTAACCTATTACAATTTAAGTAGAAGTTAGCATAATTTTTAGGCCATGTACAAGTTCAGTGTTGATGATAAAAACTACCATATGGGTGGTCTCTGGAAACTATATGTTTCTGTCAAAGAGGAAATATTAAATTTGGAATTCTGCAGACAATGGCTGTATCTTTGAACTGCAACAGATAAGGAAAGTAAAAATTAGTGGGGCTTTTAACAATAAGAAGTCTGCTGTGAAAGACCATAGAGTCCAGACTAGTCTTTGTGATGATGAAACTGGCTGTGTTACTTTCATTTGCTGTTCTTGGGAGCTTTTCTTTTTCTTGCTTGTTCCATAACATTTCTGTAACTTGGGAGACTTTCTTCCTGTTGTAATTAAAATGAATCAAAATCAGGACAGGTGATTGTAAGAAACCAGTGTGTCTTTGTGCATTTCATTTACTCTGTCTCCCAGTTTCTCTTTATTCCTTCCATTTCTATTTTCTTTCACTGTTTTCCAGGAGTTCTGCCAGTTGTCTCCCTCCTATGCTGTATCTCAGTACATCTCTGGTCTTAGTGAATTTATCTGTCTCATCCTTTCTTTTCCCTTTAGCTTGCTATCTCCCTTTTATCCTCTCTTGTCATCTCTTGTACTTTCCTCATCCCTTGCCTCCTCACAGCATTGAGGCTTTAATTATTGAGAGGATATGCCCGGTTTAATTTACTTTGCATTTGTTTTGTGTATTATTGACTGTGAGCAGAACTATTTTTTCTTTCCTTGCTTAGGCCAGTTAGAATGCATCTGTGCTGTCCAACAAATTAATAGTCTGCGAGAGCATTAGCTCAATCATTTCAGGCTTTACAGGATATGAGACTTATGGTACATCCTCACTACCTTCAGTCCACATACAAAAGAAAACATTTTTAACAGGATCTTTTTAGGCAATATATGGAAGAGCAAGAGAAATGTATGTGGGATGCTCTCATTTTAGTAAAAGGGATGAGAAGGTGTGTCTCTGCTATAATAAATATCAGCCATTTAATGTTACAAACTATGCTGGTGGGAACAGAAAGGTTTTGTCTTAGGCCAAACTGATCAAAAAACCCTCTAAATTCTCGGACTCCTCATATAAAATAAAATAGATTTCTAGAATTCCCCTAGCATACCTAGACTGACTCTGGGTGATGCTTTAATTTAATGGATTTGACAGTTTTCTTTTAAGTGTTAGCACGTCCCCAGGAGTGTGGTTTGGTTTTTGTTTTTAGCAAAATTCCCATGATTAACAGCTTATCTGCGAGTCACACTGCTCAATTTTGAAGTTATTCTGTTAGTTTTTACTAAGTTGGAGTTTGAATAACTATATATTTAGGCTGTGTGAACCCTGCTGGGCTGAATTTGGAAAGAAGTTGGTAAACTTTGGGCTGCAGTTTTGTTCAGTAGAGGAAGCAAAAAAAGTCATGGAACAGTGGTTGGACACTGAGTTTACTTCACAGCTCTCACGGCTGTTTTTTTGACCTCTTCCCACTTAATCTGAGTGCAAGAAAAACAGTTGTTGAAAGGAAGCTAAGCAAGTTGTCCAGTGTCACATTCACCATATTTTAACAAGCATGGTTAATTCAAGCTAGTGAATTCAGTTAAGTTTGGCAGTTGGAAGCAGATTTTAAGGAGGTTTTGGGTTTCAGTTCAGTATTTTGTGCTATACTATTCACATGACTGTATATGGATTTTTAATAAGGCCATCTTTTGAAAAGACGTCAGCTTCTTATTCAAAACAGCTGTTTTTTCACATATGTAATTGACAGAATAATTGGGAAAAGTATTTCTGAAAAACATGAGTTGAACCACCGTAGACTTTGACAGTTGTATACTTTTCTGCTGCCAAAGTCTTTGAGATGCTGTGAAATTGCATGGCAATACCAAATTCACTTTACTTTTTAGAATAATATGAGAAAGGATTATATAGATTTTTTTTTAAATTATCATGTTTTCATTTACTCATTGAAAGAAAGAAAATCAAGTGACATTTCAGCTTGCTTGTAATTTCTGATATGAACCATAATAAATCACCTTGTAACTTCTTAAATTTTCAGGGAATTTGATTGTCCCATCAGCATCTACTAGATTTTTTAGGACAAAAACCTTAATCTTATGGAGATAGGTAATTTGGCTTCCTACTTTAATTACAACTTTGCTTTTTAGTCTCCAGGTCTTGCAGAAGTCACCCACTGTGTTCTGATATTTATTGTAAACTTTTAATGTGATTGCAAAAGCTGTCAGATGTCTACTTTTCTCAATATAGAATTTCAAGTTAATTAGGAAGGTTTTTGGGGAAATGGTACATTCTTTCTGCTTAATTTTTCAGTCCTAGGCTTTTCTAGGCATAGCATGATCAAATTTTGTTTTGCTACATGGAAAAATACTAATTCTTACATTAGATTAGAAGGGTGATCGACCATTTAATGAAATAAAGGCAAGAATGGAAGAAAAGTTAACATTCTTCTGTAGAGTAGTTTTAGGGTCTCTATTCCAGTCTGCTGATGCAGAGCACAATCATATTGAGAAATGAGTCTTTATGAAATTTAGATTTTAGTGTAACCTAAATTATGAAGCCAAATACTATTTGAGTGACTCTTTTTTGTCACCTGTAGACTAGGAGTTGGTACATTAACCAGTTATATCATGTCATTCTACTACTTAATGCATTAACTGTGTAAAAGTATCTGTTAATAAAGTAAAAGTGTCACCTCAGCCCTTAAGGAAACAAAGGAACCCAGCCTTTCTCCTTGAAAGACAACACCAAAACTCTTATCAGTGATGTTTAAAATTAGACTAGTTATCTGTAGAAATCTAGTAGGATTTTCTTGCCTGCATAGGTTTAGTTGTCCAGAATTTCACGTGTAAAACCAAATCTCCAGTTATATCAGACAGAAAAATTGTCAAAAAATAAAAATAAGGTATGGATGGGAAAGGACCAGCCACCCCCTATATAGCACCTAACCTGTCTTTATTCTTGCGTGCTACTTTTGCATACTGTCATTGTACTGCTATGGAAAAGAAGGTCGTTATTTGTCTCTAAGAATGGGCATGTTACTTCAGTCAAGGTGCCCTTTTGGTTTGTGTAATATATTTCCACACAAAGCTGTTACCTGGGGTTTCTAGCTCCAGTATAAAGGAGCTCCTCAGGTAACCTCTTGCATTCTCAGATAATCCATTTAGTATTAGAGGCAGGGGAATGATCGTCATCGTGAAGGAAGTTTCTAGTGTGCAAAAGGCCCTGGAATAGGTTTCTTTGGTATTACTTTGAGATGCTAACCTAAACTGCTGTTGGTTTGTGTTGTGGGGTGTTGTTTTTTTAACAAATACCCCATAGTTTATGAATGTTAAAATACAGTATCAGTCCTGTTTATTTTATTTATGCTGGTAGTTTCATTGTCACAAAGGTATTTATTCTCATCCAGGTAAGATGCACAAAACTGTATCATTACATCCACCATGGATTCTTTGTTAATTCCTTGCACAAAATACTTCTAGTTGTCATTCCTGCCAATAAACATTTTGAAGCAAAATTATTTTGTTTGATGTGTGGTCACAAGAATAAATTTAGTGAAGCAGATGTATGTGATGACTATAATCCTGCTACGTTTTTAAGGAACACTCTTGGTCTTGTCAGTAATTATAGATATTAGGCACAATCTAGAAGTTACATTATCATTTATCCAGTTGAGGATGGACTTCCCTTTCCAAATCACAGCTGGGAGCAAAGATCCCAACTTCATTAGACTTTGTATGTTATATATCTTCATTGCCTCTTCAGAAGAGGGACAAAATGTGAGAACATGTCAATAAACTGTAGTTCTGTTTGAAGCATTTTTAGTTCATTTTATCTAATTTTGTATTTAAAAATATGCTGACCCTCGGTTTATTGGCAATAGAGCAAGTGCACCTCTAACCTTTCACCTGAGGAAGCTGTTACAGGGACTAGGATGATGTGCTGCTTCTGCCTAGGCCAAGCTTATGCTTTTTTTTGCTTGCTCAAGGGTTTTCTCTCAGGTCAGGGAAAGCTGCAAAGACAAGCAATACTGTTTGGGCCGTAGAGGATGCAGTTTAGCTGTGGAATTCCTATTGATGTTAATGATTATCAGGGCAAAATGCATACTTTTTCCCATGTGTATTATGAGACCCCAGTTCAACTGGTACTTAAATTCCTAATTAAGGGTGTGTGACTAGTCTTCCTGGGCTCAAGAGGAATTCTTAGGTATGCATGAGTTCCTGCTTTTGTACTGTTAAGAAGTGGGGCACACAAAATTAAAGAAAAAAAAATTGTTAAATCTGAAAATATTTGCAAGAGTCTGCAGTTTTAATTTGCTTCTCAGAAACCCTGAAAGGGTGTCTTCTTTCTACTTTACTCATTGAAAAATGCAATGGTTGGGAATTAAATCATAGATCCAAATTTTCTAGTTATTATAGTCAATTTCCTTCCAGACATCCTTAGAAGGGAACCTTAGTTTCCTTATTATCAATGAATTATATAGTTAAAAAGCTATTATTTAAATCTTGTGCCAATATTTCAATGTTCTTTTGCTTTTCTCTTTCTCTTTTTTTTTCTCTAAGCCCCTTTGTTCTGTGGGTTTTCTTTTGTAACTCCTCCAGACTACAGCTTTGTTCCCCCTTCCTCCACTCCTTTCTGGTCAGGTACTGCTTTACTGCTTTTATATTTCTTCTAAATTTGCTTCTGTTGTTTCTGTGTGCAGCAAGTGAGGGAAGGGACGAATTTAATACTTCAGTTCTTCTCTGACTCCAAAACCTGAGTTATTACATGTTATTCTTGCAGCTTAACAAAAATCAAACTTAAACTTTTGAAAAAGTGTGTATTACACTAAGCAGTTTGAATAGGTGTTCCAAAGCTCAACAGTTGCAGCAGGTTCAGTGATCACTTGACTGTTAATTTGCTATGAGCTATATATGTTTTTATGTATTTGTTCAAATGCACAAACCTGGACATTTCACAGCTTGTAGATAATATATTCGTCCCATCCCTGCAGCAAACCGTACTGCAACAGCATCTTAGAATACGGTAGTTTTCTTGTAGAAAATGCTTTCTTTAAATTCTGCATTAACATTGTTAATTAATTTTGTTCATCCATTTTCTGAATATTGTTTTCTTTATTCTCATTTAACCATTTCTGGCTTCAATAAATGCAAACATTTTAAACTAAGAGTGCATAAAAATGCCTAAAGTAGTAGCAGTAGTGGTCTCAATTGGAGCATCAGTATGGCTATGACTTGCTCTGGTCTCTAAGAAATAGACTTCAAAGAGGTGAACTTAACTGCTGGGCAATTCAAGAAGAATTACTTCATATGTTCTTAGTAAGCCCATCTTTTTTAAAAATAGACAAAGCATTTGCTTATATTAAATGAGTGCTAACAGTCCA
Organism: Syrrhaptes paradoxus; assembly: GCA_013400615.1. Taxonomy (NCBI): domain Eukaryota; kingdom Metazoa; phylum Chordata; class Aves; order Pterocliformes; family Pteroclidae; genus Syrrhaptes; species Syrrhaptes paradoxus. The sequence goes on from VZTO01018952.1 coordinate 11,359, forward strand.
GGAGGCCAACTGGATCCAGAAGTGTGACCAGCAGGTCAAGGGAGGTGATTCTGCCCCTCTGCTGTGCTCTTGTGAGGCCCCACCTGGAGTACTGCGTCCAGCTCTGGGCTCCCCAATGCAAGAAGGATGTCGAGCTGTTGCAGTGGGTCCAGAAGAGGTCCGTGAAGATGATCAGAGGGCTGGAGCACCTCCCCTGTGAGGACAGGCTGAGAGAGTTGGTGGTGTTCAGCCTGGAGGAGAGAAGGCTCTGTGCAGACCTTATAGCAGCCTTCCAGTACCGGATGGGGAGGGACTTTTTACAAGGACATGTGACGACAAGATGAGGGGTAATGGATTTAAAGTGGAAGAGAGCAGATTTAGATTAGGTATTGGAAAGAAATTCTTTACTGTGAGGGTGGTGAGGCACTGGAACAGGTTGCTCAGAGAAGCTGTGGATGCCCCATCCCTGGAGGTGTTCAAGGCCAGGCTGGATGAGGCTTTGAGCAACCTGCTCTAGTGGGAGGTGTCCCTGCCCATGGCAGGGGGGTTGGAACTAGGTGATTTCTAAGGTCCCTTACAATCCAAACCATTCTGTGTTTCTATTAAATACTTATTTCATGATATTACAGGTATTTTTTTTAAAGGATCTTCAGAGGTGGCTTAGTTGTGCTGATAGGGCAGTTGGTAAAAGAAGGGTTAAGCCAACTACTGAGCACTACTGGAGGTGCTGTCTGTGCTTGTGTAACAGAACTGAGGTTTGGTTAAACAGTGCAAGTAAATGTGCATTGCTTCAAGGAGCATGGAAACTTGATACACAGGAGCAGCCCTTAGGGGATACGGCTGCAGATGATGACAAGGAGACAGAAGCAACAACTCACATTTCTTATAAAGATACATTGACCCTTGTGGAACCTAAGCACAGGCAGAAATGTGAACTAGACGAGCCTGCTGTGATCACATGGAGCCTCTTTTGTCTGCACTCCAGTTCCTTCATTAGTGGCCCGAACTAGTATTAAAATTCATTAGCAGCACATCTGTCTCACTGTCAGTGAGAAACTTTTCCAACATACTCCAGTGTGAATCAAAGCTGACTATAGTTATAATTTCTTGTTTTTTTCTTCTCCTCTTGTTTGCAGGAGGAAAGGTTAGGTTAAGTAAAAGTGTATTTTTCTCATTCACACGTGTACCTTTTATTCATCTCAGATTTCTCACACTATTTCCTGTTAATCCTCCCAGTATCTTGCTCCTAATACACAAGGTTTATTTATTACTGCTTTCTCAATAGCCTCTTTTCTTTTTTCTTCCTTTTTCTTTTTTTCTCCTCTTTACTTTCTCATTCACATTCTCCTGTTGGGCACTTTCTTTCCATCAATCTCTTCCGTAAATCCCATTCACTTTCTTCTTCCTCATTCTTCCTGTAGCTATCCTCTTTCTTTCCTTCACTCAGTGTTTCTTCTCTCTCCCGTCTGTATGGGTGTTCTTTCCACGTGCTGACTGTCTTCCCTCAAGTTTCATTTATCCTGGTACAGCTCTGATGGGGAATTCAGGGCTGTTAACTTGTACTCAAGTTGTTTTTGTCACTGTCAGCAGAGAGATGTGGTTAATAATTTTTCCAAAATTTGTACTGTCACTTTCCTGTATTTCATCACTCATCTGGCTTCCTTTTATGTATTTCCTATCATAAGCATCACTTCTATTTGAAAATATGGATTTTGGATTCTAAATTAATCTAAATTCTGCTACTTTCTGCCTCAAGACTTTTTGAGACATATGGTTTTGATTTCTCTTGCTTCTTTCTCCTTTTCCTCTCTGGCTTCACGACTTGAAAAATAGTCCTCGTTTCCCCCTGATCCCTCCTTCTATCCTACTTTTCCCGAGTATTTTATCTCTCTATTATTCTTCCATGCAGTACTTCCCTCCTTAGTTCTTTTCTTCCATGTTTTCACAAATTTGTTCATATTTGCTTCATGTAATGTTTCTTGACCCTTAATCTCCTTTCTAGAATCTGAACTGATACCCTGCTCCCCAGAATCACTCCTTCCACTCTGCCAGTGATATTGCTGCACACTTATAAATGATTACTGACCTTACAATCAATGCTGTTCTTTTTTTTTTTCTTCTCCAAAACAATTGCTGCTCGTGATGCAATCTTTCCCTATAAAACTGATTACTGCAATGCTGATAAGGTATAGACATCACATTCATGTCAGGATCTAAACAAGTAGCATCTACATCTGTTTTGCTTAAAGGGAAAAAAAGTATGTCTGATACTTTAAGGTACTTAATATGTCACCTAGATTTTTCCGGCATCTTTATATTGTAGATATAAGCAATAAATTGAGATGCTGATTCTTTTCTACATGACATCCTGAACATCCTGTATCAATACCTGATTAAGCATACTCTATATAAGCAGTCTAAAATGTTGGGCTAAACTTGAATGGCATGATATAAAAGAGGCCATAATCTGTTGCCCAAGCAGTTTTTTGGCATTCCATTTCTGTGATATATTTAGCAATATTTTAAGTGTAGTATTTGTGACTTTAAAATAAGCTCTTTGTATTGTCTCTGTAAGCTAAAAATATTTGAGTATAGGCAATTTGAATAGTCAACTAGCTATGAGCTTTTACTATTACATTGTTGAAGGCATTGTTAAAACTAGAATCTTAATGGTATTTCCTAAAGATGATTGGGAATTTCTAAGAATTTGGAGGGGGTTCTGAGGAAAAGTGTTATTATATGTACATGTTATTAAGTCATCCATAATGATCATATGATGAATTTTTCTGAAATCTTCTCAGTCGGACATTTGCTTATGCTCGTAAATTCCTATCTACAGTGACTTACATAGGAAAACAATGGCATTAATGGAAAAAAAAATTAAAAGAATGCTTTTGGCCAAATAATCCAACTACAAAATGTAGCAGAGTAGTAGATGTTTTTTTCTAAACTGCTGAAGTCAAAGGCCTCTATCTCTTGGGTGCCATGCCCACTTTCCTCTCCTTAGAAAAGTTGAGGATTTCTTTTGCAAGTTTAGACATTCTACATCAGGGTTGAAAATGTAATTTCCTGTAAAATTATTTGGGAGAAGGGCATTGGCTTTTGAAATTAGGCTTTTTTTTTTTACATTTGCTTTCTAAAAATATTTCACAATTTTTTTTATTGCTTAAAATGTCTGGGCTTTTCATTGGCAAAATACTTACATGTTGATGTTGCTTAAAATTTCTAAGTGTTAATTTCACTGAAAGTTAGGAAAAAAAATTATAAGGATTTTTTTTCTTCCTGAAGAGTTTTGTAGAACAAATTAATTGGTGATTTACAAAATAAACTCCTGAAAAAAAGTAGATTTATATCAGCCAATGTTCATGCAGATTGTAACAAATGATCCATACAAATTTTCCATGGAAACTCTTTACTTTTTTGCACATGCTGATGTTAAGCTTCCAATTTTAAGTTCGTTAATGTTTAACTTGGGAGTTGTTTTTGAAAGAGCAGCACCTTATTCTGTTTGTTTTGCTTCATTAGAGGTTTAAAGTTAAATCAACTGTAAATGCTAATAATTCTTTTGGAAAGTAACTAGTGACCTGTAAAATATGTTGATGCATGTAACTGGCAGCAAGTTTTATTGTGAAGCACAAAAATACAATAATTGCAAATGTATTCATTGTTTTTGAGGTGGGGGATATTTTATTTATGGTTCATCTAGTTTTGACGTCTTTCTAAAAAAAAACTATTAAAAAATCACATAAAATCCTTTCAACTTTTACAATATTTACCTATGTTTAAACCTTCTTGAACTGTGTAGTGCAGATGCTTTCATATTTGCATAAAATTAATGCCAGTGTATGTTGTGAAATAATTGTTTTATATTTTACAGTACTGTTATTTACATTACTTCAGTAGCTTCAATTAACAAACTCTAATAATATCAATGTCTGTTTCATTTCAGTGCTAAGTCCGAAGGTGATAGGCATTGCCATAGCCAGGTATGACTTCTGTGCAAGAGACATGAGAGAACTGTCCTTACTGAAAGGGGATGTTGTAAAAATTTATACAAAGATGAGTGCAAATGGCTGGTGGAGAGGTGAAGTAAATGGAAGGGTAAGGTGGTGTGTTTTTTTCCTGTTGTCTCATTTCTGCCTTCACTGTCAGTGATTTTGTGAAATAATAAGGTGTGTTACTACATCGTAAACCTTGTGTATTTTAATTCACAAAATACAAGATATTCTTATCTGTGTTTCATAGGAGCCAGGCAGAACTCTTGCCAGGCAGCTTTTTCCCATCATCTAAAAATTAATTGGTTATTTAATGTGACCTCCCAGGCTGAATAGTTGGGCAAGGTTATATGGCTGGGAAATAAACCAGGTTTAATAGTACAGCTACAGCTGAACTTTCTTGAACTGTGTTGCACACATGTATTTGGAGTCAAAAGCTCAGGTTCCTGCTGCTATGAAAGTGTGTTTAGCAGTTTAACACAGAATTATTTCCACACCTTTGTGTCAGACTGCAATGCAATAGAATCAGCCACCTTTTATATAGGAAGCTACTCCTTTGATCTCCAAAAAATGTGGCTGATATGAAGTGGCGTATATAGCAGGGGTTTTATAAAGTAACTTTTATAAAGTTTCAGTTTTGACCCATAAAGGTTATATTGTTTCAATCTTAGTATATTGCTCTTTAATGCAGATTAGTCAGAAGTATTTGGGGTTGCTGTTTCCATGTCTAAAGGGCAGAGTCAAGGAATGTGAAGTGGAAGAAAGTAGATTGTCTGGAAGCTGGAAATGAAAGTTGCAAGTCCAGTTGAAGTAGATGTCTGGATTTACTGCTTTATGCAATATGGAGAACATTTTTTTTATGTACATGAGCCTGGTTATTATCTTAAAGTAAAGTGATCAATAAGACAAGAAGAAATAGGCAAGCCAAAGACATAGCAATCATCCTAAATACATTTTATATGTGAAGAAAAATGAGCATCTAATTCCAGTGCAGCTACTCACATCCTAACGCATTCCCTGTTATATGCTAGCATTCTTCCTGATAGCTTTCTGAGCCTGGACTTGAGATCATAAGCTCACCTCTGGACATATTTTGGCAAGGTAGTCTAAAATAAAATTTATGCAGTTATTCCTTCCAGTCATGCTCTAGGTTTGGTTTTGAGGTCTTTCATGAGTGCTAAATTGACTTAGATGTAAAGAAGTCTGAGTGAAAAACCTAAAGTGAATAGATAAGACAATAAGAAACATTGCTTCCCGGTATGTCTTATATAATCCTTATTTGACACATCATTAATTTCAGAATGGAGATAGCATTATAATTTATGAAGTGTAAAACACTGGACTCTGCCTTCCAGTTCTGTCTTATTTAAAACTCCTGTTGATGGCAATGGAATTTAACTCCATGTAATGCAATCAAATTAGTCACTATTTCTTTTGTAAGATGATTCCCTGGACCTGACTGAAGCTTGTTAAATATTTAACTGCTCATTCAAAAAATAGCAGCATCCTGCCTGTAGTAAAACTGCTTCAGCTCTTGGCATTTCTACACTTTTTTCTGGATGCTTAGACTTCCAGTTTGGGCAAAAGTATGATTTTTTTGGTTTTTTGCAGGGGAGTGGGTGGGGAAGGGAAGAGGTTTATTCTCCAAATCATCATATCTGCAACTTATTATTTTATTTGGGGTACTTACCCTAACTGTGGCAGGTCAGTAAAGTTTATCTTTGTAATCTTACTCTTATATTTACTGAACAGACCCATCCTTGTTTTGTGTAGTTCAGCCACTTAAAGAAAACTTGTGCATCTCATGTATTATTGTGTTCTGTTTTTCCCATTTTAGGTGGGCTGGTTTCCATCAACTTATGTTGAAGAGGACGAATGAAATAAAAACTCTCCTCTGCTGACCAGGAGTTTCAGGGATTGTAAAAATTTATATCCTCAAAGTATTATTGGTCTTGTTAAGTATTTAAACAGCAACATTTTTGTCTGTCTGAACCTTCAAGTCTTAATGTTGGGATTTCTACAGAAGTTTGTGCTGACAGATTATTGCCTTGCCCACAGCTGTGCAAGAAACAACCTGCTGGTTTGCCATCACTGGGGATCGGTACAAAGTCAACCCTCACCTTCCTAGAAGATCTCTGGAAATCAAATTTCTTTATGTTCCTTTTCATTTCACCCTGTACTACACCATGAATACTAGCTATGGCTGAATGTTTAATAAGTCTCTCTTCTGGCAAACGTCCGTGATGGTACAAGGAGATGAAGGCTTATTATTTCTTATCACTGCATGCAGAAAGCAGAGTTCAGTCATTCCAGTGGGCATAAAGTGTAGTTAGTAGACTTGTCTTGAAACATCAAACTACTTTGCTTATCACCTTACACACAGTTTTACTCTCTTAAAATATTCTGAAGGAAATGTTTAGTAAACATGAGTACCATTCATGCATATATAATTAGTTAACTGACTACTTTGAGGTCCTGCCTAAATCTTCTAACAGTTTGTTTAAAGACAACATTTTTAAAGGTCTAGTGCTGTTGCATTACTTGAAAAAATGTCGATAAAGTGGAATTGTGGGATCCTTTCTTTGTCATCCCAAGTCTTTATGCATGAGGTTTTTTTATATGAGCAGCTGACCTTAAAAGTGCAATTGAGGATAGTTGTGGCAAGATGACGTCACTTCTCAAGAACAAAACTTTTAATCTTAACTTCTTGGTTGATTCAGGTGAACTTTGATGCTTCCAACTCTAAACTGTCTTTTCTTAGGTAGACAGGAGTTTCTGTCACCTTTTCTGCTCTTATAAAGTAGTGCAAAGTGAACTTGCAGACTTCTTTGTGCCCTTTCCTCTCTTTTTCCCTGGGATGTTAATGGCAGTTCAATGAGTGAGTGCTCTTGTTGCAGTGTTGTGAACATCCCTAAGGAAAAATGTGTCTAGGTTAGCTATCTTGAAACATCAGGCCTTTTAAAGTGGTGTCCAGCCCCTGNAGGGCCACTGTCACAGATTTCAAACACTGTTCTCTGCCCTCAGGTCTCTGACTGGAGGTGATACACACAGCTGGTGCCTGGCACTGGGACACTGGCAGCTGGCTTGAGCTTTCCCTGTCATCTTTTCATATAGGCATCTTGCAGTTAGTGTGCATAGACACTGCACAATTTAACACTGTTTTTTCACACTCTACAAGCAACAAAATATCCACTGTTCATGTGCAGACCAGAATCTGCTAGAACCTATTTCAGAATTTTTTTTGGCTGTCCCCAGTGTTCTTTTCTTGTTTCTGGCCTCCTTCTGGTCATCAGGAAGAACCAAGCACAGCACAGAGGGTTCACAGTAATCCCCTTTGTCTCTGCAACCATCTTACACATCTGCTACACCTAGCATACACTGCTGTGTGACCAGGTGAAAGAGAGGATCTTGTAATTAGAAATCCTTCACTTGTGAGGTACAGCCTTGCAGATGAAATTCTGCTGGTGCTGTAACTTTTCAAGGATTTACCTCAAAATTACGTAAACTGTGATTGTGTTGAGTGCATTACTTGGTGGAACAATTCAGAGCATTTGTAAATATGTAGATTATGCATAAAACATATTTTGTAAATTATGTGTACAGCAGTGTAGACTAGGGTATGCTATCTTTGATAATGTTTTGCCATGCAGTTTTATTGTCTGTTGTGAGCCTGATCCTATATTCCTTAAGCAGACAAAGTTAATTCTTTCACAGTTTTGCCTGCTCAAGGGGTAGAGGAATAGACTCTAGGCCTGTGAAGTCTTGTTTAGTGCTTTGCTGTCATATAGTTCTGAGAAGAGGCAATTTAATTCAATACAAGTTGAGAAATACATCAGTCATTTTCAACAGTTTGGTTTTAGAATAATTTTAAGTAGTCTCTCCATCCTGAAGTTGCTGTAAAGCTTGTAAGCAATTCCTGAGTCTAGTAATCAGCCTTTGAGATGAATGAAAGCCATAGATAGACTTACTTTTCTGGCATAAATCTACATGTCATTGTCTGTGTTTCATGCCTTTATTGACTGAGTTAATGCTGCATCTTAAACTATATTTTGTATACCAAAGACTTTCCTAAATATTCTGGAGTGTCTCTTTCATGTGCTGCTTTTGCCTGTATGGAGGTTTTGTTGACATGCAATAATGGTGTTACAGTACTTTAATTTGTACTATTTTGTAAATATGTTAAATATAATAAACTGGTTAATTTTTTTGTTTGATGGTATGTGTCAAAATGTGTAGTTGTAGAGTATCAAGGTTGTGCTTTGTTTGTCTAACCACCTTCTCATTGTGAGCGGAAGTTGATAATGTTGTTTTGGTTTCCCAGATTTATGCAATGTTTAGTGGTAAAACTGAGCTGTCAGTGGAAAATAGGGTAGTCTAGCTTTCTGTGAGAGCTTTTTATTGTTGGGATAATTTGCCTTCTGCCATGTCCAGGAGGATGGTGGGTTTTTTCGTTGTTTTTTAGCTATAGAGAACACTGTGGAATCAGTCATATACTATTGATTTTTGTCTGTCAAAGATGATTTGTAGTTTTTTTGATTGAAAACAAGTTGTTCTTAAAAGGTTTCCTTTTATGTGTCATGTTTTATAGCAGTGTCCTTTGTCTTCCACCTTCTGCTTTCTCCCTCTGTCATATGTG
>VZTO01018953.1:0-10490 GCA_013400615.1 Syrrhaptes paradoxus
GTTTTCCCCCCAAATGAAAAGTGTTTTAGAGTTAATCTTTTCCCATATAGTACTCATATGAAATTAGGAATATGAAGATTTTAACTTCCAGATCAAACCTGAGTTTTCTCAGGACACCAGCTTTCAAATATAGAAAATTAGTATTTCTCTCATGCCAGTTGCACTTAGTTTAATATGGAATCCTGAATTATCAAAAGTAGAAGTTGTCTGCCCAATTTATTCTGCCTTATAATTGTATCTGTACTGGAGTGTTCAAATTTGCATAAAATATTGAAAGACTTTTATAATGCTGCTTTTTCGTATTTTCTCTCTTATGCAAGGGAATAGCAGTAATTTCTGTAAGCATTTGTGTCAGTTATAGGAAGACATTTGAGATCATGTTATAATATGTTCTAGCTTTTCAGTAATTTAGATGAAGCAGAATTTCACGTTCTCCATTTACTGTAGGGTACAAATCACATAAGTTATTTAAATAGATTAGGAGACTGTCATTGTAATAGAGAACACCAGGGACTCAAAACAGTGCAGGTTAAGTAATTGGTGAGGTTTGTGTTTTAGTCTTCACCAGCATGGACAGTTTCTAATATGATGAAAATCTGTACTGAATAATGTGTCATGAAGATAAATTAAATAAAGTATCAACCATATATGGCAAAAATGATGCACTTGTGAATGTAGCGTAAAGGCAAATCTGCTCATTTGTAATACTTACAGGGAAAAAATGTAGGAAATACAGGGTAAGGTAAATGCATTTTAATTTAACTTTGAGAATCCAGAAAGATATGGTTAATACTGCTTAATGGATTTGTCATGACTGTATTCGTGGTGATAATAAAATACCTATCTGCCATTTATACTTTGTGAAATGCTCTTAGGTTATACTGGTGGAAATGTTTCCAACCCTTGTTTAAAACATTTCTCTGTTTAAAAAAAAAAAAAAAAAGTTTATTTCAACTTTATAAGAGAAAGTTTCAGATTTCTCTTTGGAGGACAATATATGCTTAAACATTACGCAAAATATTTTCTAATATTTGAAATTCCAGAGACAGTTTATAAAGCTGACACATTGCATGGAAGCCTTCTAATTTTTCTATGCTAAACCAGCTAGATTAGGTAAAAGCAGAATTTTGTGGCAGATTTGAAGACTTGGAGATGTGGATTTATAGAGGCACTGACATTTTTTTTTAATTCTGCGAGGAATGGGAGATAATATATCCAACACATGAAGAGACAATTTTCAGGTTCCTCAGCCTGTTTCAAGGTTTTTTGGTGCTGGGAAGTGGGGAATTAATTATTTTTTTAAAACTAAATTTTCATTCAGGATCCACCAAGCAGCACATGGATTGATACCTTGAAAGTCAGCAGCTGCACTTTAGACTTTGGTGGAACTGCAGCTGGAGTAGAAGACAGGAACAAAATGCTGATAGCTTCACTGATTTGTAATGCAGATGTTCCATTAATACATGATTTAGTGCAATTCCTTACTCCACCACTAAAACTAAATCTTTCTCTTTAAATTAAGGAGCATGGAGCCTCCTGATTTGAGCCCATACTCCAGATCGATATATTGTAAATTGTTCCCTCGTACCTCACTAATAAGATCTGAATTTTTTTTGAATGCAGAATTTTATTTCAATCCCAAGACTTTTGAAAATAGCTGATGATCTCTAGTTAGTTCTACTCTAAAAGGCAGCCTAAGTATATTTAACAGCACTAGTTGCTCATGTTTGCAAAAACTGGAATATTTTCTAAGCAGTCAAAACATCTGTTAATTGAACAGAACTATCATCTGTCTGCTATGTGAAAAGTCATAGTTAAGTGTTTCTCTTGTCACTCTTGGAATGCCATTTCCATACAATTATTTGAAGAGTGCCATAGTGTCTCTCTTTAGATAATTCACAATTATATGAAAAATGAATATATCTTTTAGGTAATAATGATGAAGATGACTCTCTATTTTTTCTTTCTTTTTTTTTTTTAATAGGATAGGATAGGATAGGATAGGATAGGATAGGATAGGATAGGATAGGATAGAGTAGAATAGAATAGAATAGAATAGAATAGANTTTCCTCACACCAATAATTTCCATTTTACATTCATTAGACTTGTAATTTAGGTAGACTTCCAGCAATACCTCCTCTCTGTAGAACATAAATGGGGAGAGTGCCTTGTACTGCATATTCTTTTTCAAAACCCAAACAGCTTCCATATGACTGACCTTTGTCTTTCTTCTATTCCGTATCAGTTTTGAGCCAACAAAGAATGGTGTTATTTAAATAATTTCTGTTATTCCTCAGAATCTGCTGTCTATGAAACAAGTAATAGCAGTAGGCTGTGCTGGTAGGTGTCACTATTTTGGTTATCCCATACTTATGTATAAGCCAAGCAAAGGCTCTAGAGAGGGGAGATCTATGAATTCTGCAGGAGCCACTGAGAGTTGCAGACACTTTCTTCTGGGGACAGACATAATAACTGTTAACAGTATAAAACTGATAATATTATGGTGTAAACTCTAAAACTAATCACATAGTTTTCTGATTTGTGTTAGTGCATGTGGCTGTCTTTTCCCCTTTCCTTGTGTCAACTGAATATGTCTTGATAGGTTTATTTTTTAGGTGGGGCAAAAGAATTAGCTATATGATTTTAAAATAAGGAAACAATGCCTATACGAAAAGAAAGAATAGACCAGTGGCCCCTTTGTGTGTATCAGCTCTGCCATTTTTCTCTCGAGATACAATTGAACAATGTGCAGCCCTATAAAAACTCTTGCCAAGAATCTTGAGTTCTTCAGCCAGAAAGCAGAATGCCTTTATCTAGGTCTCTGAAAGGCTCTGTTATGTGACTTTTTAAATAAATCTTTAAGCACAAGCAAGTTGATATATTGAATTAGCAAAATAAAGAGGATAGCACAGGAATTAAAAGTAGAATAGTGAACTATGAGGGATTTCTAGACCATGCTTCTTTGCTGTATATCAGCATACAGTGCTGGAAAGATTCTTTAATTTCATAATGTTTAATTTATTCTTTGCACAAATTAAGATCATCTTAATTTAGTTCAGGGAGTGTGCCCTCCAGAATAAGAATCTTCTTTGTACAGTATCAACAACATCTAATGCAAGTGGATCCTGATTCTTGCTCACTTTCTGATCTTCTGCAGTAGTGACTTCAAAAATTGTTAGTAATACAGTTTTGGGAAATGATAGAGATTTGCATAACAATTACTGTACTGTTTGAGTAAGAAAACAAATGACTTTGCATGTATTGGGCTACATTTTAATATTTGCTTTTTAAGCAAAATGAAAAGGAATGTGACTGCGTAAATTGATGTATTCCCATTTAGTCATTTTATGAGAGTGCTAGACAAATATGCTTCATATTAGATATTTATTGTCTGGAATTAATTTAGCAAAATGCTTACTTTGCCTAGGTACTAAATAGAGGAAGATTGAAACACAGCACTTGATACTTGCTTCATAGTAGAAGGTAATATGAGTTTTGTTGCTGTGTTCATTGGCTCCAGGACAAACAAATGAATAAATCAATAGTATGTTGTACTTCCAGTTGGCCATTTTTTTTGCAGTAGCAGAACCAAGGCAGGAAAAAATTCTGTTTGATTTGCATGGACTAAACTGAAGAAAATATTAGAAATATTTCGCAAATTCTATTATGATCTTTGACAAAATTTTACAAGGGACTGTAGCAATGCTCAGTTCCTAGAAATATGCAGGAATATCTGGTCATTTACAACTGGGACTCTTCAATTCCAGAAGAGCAGTGCAGGAAGTCTAACAAGGAAATTCACTCTTTCCTGGACAGGAAATGGGCCACCATGCTTATTTCAAAAGTAGTTAATTCTTTTCCAGTAGTAAAAAGAGTTGACATCTCACCACAAATTTATATATTATGTCTTCATTTGAGCACTCATTACGTTCTTCTGATTTAGACTAATGACATGTCTAGTCTGGACTAAAATTAATGCTTAAAGAGTATATAAAGCAGCTCAATTTTAAACATCTAAAGAAATATTATTAAGCCAACACAACAAGAAGGTCAAGCTAATTATGAAGGAATAACATATACGGACACTCTGGGATCTCCATGGAGTGAATTTCTTCCTTCAGATCATAGTTGAGAATCTCTGAACACTAACAGAACTCAAAAAGACATCTGAACTCCTCAGAAAATGGAATACGTAAATTCCTCAGAGATTTTCTGGTTTCTGAGCTAAATGCACTGAATAATTCTAGAGATATAACCTTGGCACTACTGAAATAAATGTAAGAATCTCAAATTATTGTAGCTGTTGTAGTAGGACTGGACTTATTAGGAAGCAGTTTTTCCCTGTGAGAGTAGTGAGGCACTGGAACAGGTTGCCCAAAGCAGTTGTGGATGCCCTATCCCTGGAGGTGTTCAAGGCCAGGCTGGATGAGGCTTTGAGCAACCTGGTCTAGTGGAAGGTGTCCCACATGTAAGGCGGTTGGAACTAGGTGATCTTTAAGGTCCCTTCCACCCCAAACCATTCTGTGATTCTGTTTTCTAAAGTAGTGTGAACAGCAATTTGCTGGACATTCGTCTGACTCCTTTGTATATTTTAATGATTGTAAGATTGTGTTGACATTATTAAACTTTTTTTTAATTATTTTTTTTTACTGGTAGCTCAACTGTATTGCTCTGGTTCATTTCAGAAAGTGAGATGCAGTCTGCAAATGCTAGCACTGAACAATTGTGTATGAAATCATACTGAAAGTGCTTTGTTTTTATTTGTAAAATGTGCATTTTGTTGGATTGGGAAGAATTTATTGTTCAGTTCTAAGACTGAGTGCAGCAGCCTTGAATTTCAGAAGCAGCAAATACTGTTTTCTCTTGTTTGAGGTCTTTTTCTCTCAGCTCAGCTGTGTGTCTGGTATGCACTCCTCTGCTGTCTCATGTCAACAGATTGGACCTGATGCTTGTCAGCAATGATAGTACAGACAAAAGGACAATCCTTTAGCTCACAAATTACTCTGAGTCCTTATTGTGAAAAGGAAACTCAACTGTTCCAGGCCCATGAATAAATGTAGACTTTATTTGCCTGTATTATAAAAGAAATGAAGAAAAAAACACTCATTGGGACAATAAAGTTGGGATTTGCACAAAGACCTTATGGGAAAACGTTGTACACAAAAACCAGCATATTTTCAGTCAGATCAAGTCTGCTTTAAAAAACAAAGTGTTCATGATGACAGTCAGGAACTGTCTTCCCTTTCATTGGTACCACAGTACCTGCTTAGCTCCAGCTATTATGAATTCTCCCATTGTACTTGGAGTATCAAGAAAATGTGAGCAGGAGCACAGTCACAATCTCTAGAGAACTGGGGCTTCTAACTTCTCCTGCCCATGCAGAGCTCAGCTTCTAACATCCAGAGTGGATTTTCCCTATGTGCCTGAAACTCTAAGAGGCAGGATCAGACCTTTTTTCACCTATGTAATTTTTGCAGTGTAGCTAAATGTAGGGCCAAGATGTTTTACCTAGCTTTCTAATAAACAGAAGACACTGGCATTTCCCAAGTCCAGAAGTTTAACCACATATTCACTGATTTAGCCTGTTCTTTAAATGAATAGAAGTCTCCTGTAAAGCAGGTCCATGATCATTGAAAAGGGAAACAAAATAATTTTTTTTCCACAGTAGTAGAGTATAGATAATTTTCTCCAGAATCAGCAAAAATATTGAGCTACTATGCATGGATATGAAGATGATCGTAGTTATTTCAAAGAATCTGCATTTTATCCTGATTGAACTTGTTTAGCTGCTGCCAGTCTGTATTATTTAAAGAAAACTGTGTACTAGGAAAAAAGGGAGTTGTCTGAGAAAGTCATTGTGGAAGCAAGGTGAGATGACTAGAAATCCGATACTCAAACAGAAACAGACAACAGCACTGTCCCAAATGATTCTGCTCTAAGGACACTCTAGCTTAAATGTATAAATCAGTTGTTAGCCATGTCTCTGCTTTACAAATTACATAAGTGTGTGATCATTGCATAGATTGCTCAGAATCTCAGACAACTGAATGCATAAAATTAATGATCAGGAAAATATGGGTTTATTCATGAAGTTATTAATGAAGTACAACATGGATCGTTTAATGTTTATTCCCGTGTGTTGTAAAAAGACCTGATTAGCAGGTAGAGATCTCTTGGAAGAGACCTGGAGTAAAGTCCAAGAGGGAAACAGAGTATAGAGAAAGTACCAAATGTGACTTACTCATGGTCTTTCAGAGAAGCCACAATTTGTCTTCAGTGCATTTAAACCATACCCTTTTTAACTATATATTTAAAACAAACTGTTGCTGTTTTCTTTTTTCAATATAATTGCCATTGAGCTCAAAACCAGCTTTATGTTCCAAGAATCACCATTTTTGTACATGCAATGCCAGAGGAATCATCTCATTTTAGCAGCGTTAGATGACCCTTTCTAGGTAACAGTTGTACACTGATACAAATGTCAGGCTCTGACAATCAGTTACAGTGGAAAGGTAGTGTGATTTCACATATATCCATTTGGGAATGCGAACAGTAGTCTTATTATGCATCATCCACAATAAATAGTATTATACCATATCATATGGTTTATGTAAAATACGGAATATTTTAGGGTTAAGTTTAAAAAGCTAGTCTTCAGAAGCAAAGAACATTGTATATTAAAGTTCTTCCATAAATATTAGCTGTTTTAGTTATCTCATATCAAATTTGCAGTTTGCTTAAATTTATTTTAATTTTTTGGTACTTAACTCTTGGAAAACACTGTACATACAGAGAGATTTCTTGGAAGTTCTGCAGACATAAAAATTATTACTATAAGCTGAGAACAACATGTCGTGGTTTAGAAAGACCACAGGGAGAGCCCTTTGTTAAACACCTGGTGGGCTGAGGCAGGGACAGGGAGGGTTTCACTTACCACTTAGGGGCACAGGCAAGAGACCAACACGACTTGGGAAGAACAAAAAAACAATTGAATTTATTAACTATTTACAACAAGAAGCAAAATACTGAGAGAGAGAAAAACCACATCTTAAAAAGGCACTTCTCCCCCACCCCTCCGTTCTTCCCAAAGCCCAAAGGCTTTTTTCGCAGGGGGGCAGGGAATGGGGGTGCAGTCAGTCCACCGCTCCTTACTCCTCAGGGGAGGGCTCCTCACAGTCTTTCCCGGCTCCAGCGTGGGGTCCCTTCTCATGGGAGAGTCCTCAAAAAATGCTCCGGTGTGAGTCCTTTTCCATATGGAGCCACAGTCCCCCAATGACTGCCTGGCTCCGGTGTGGGCTTCTCCGTATTTCCTACGTGGGGTCCTCCATGGCTGCATCTTCTCATGGGCTGTACCAAGGGACAAACCGTGAGTCACCATGAATCTTCACCACACTGCAGGGGAAATTCCAGGGCCGCTTCCTTTCCTGTCGCTCCTGTTCTCTGACCAGGTGTCTGCCTGGCTGTCTCTCTCAAAATCCTGCTTCTCTTTCTGCCATAGGTCTTCTGTGGCGGGTTAACCCTTGGCTGGGGGCCAAACCACACACACCCGCTCACACAGTCCGTGCCCCCACCCAATCATAGGGGAGAGAATTAAAGAGGTAAATGGAAAAGAGGACTCGTGGGTTGAGATAAGGACAATTTAATAACTAAACTACAATAATATTGAAAATAATACTATATACAAATATGCAATGTGATACACACTGATACTGACCCCCCACTGGATGACCAAAGGCCCAGCCCACTCCCGGCCAAAGATCCTGGAGAAGGGAGAGAATGAGTGATACACAATGATACTGCTCCCCCCACCCGATGACTAAAGGCCCAGCCTGCTCCTGGCCAACGACCCCGGAGGAGGGAGGGAATGGGTGATACACAATGATACTGCCCCCCCACCTGATGACTAAAGGCTCAGCCGTGTTGCTAGTTAACGATCCCCAGAAACTGCACTTACGATTCCTCCAAGTGGGGGGAGGGGAAGGGAGGTGCACTGCTCCCGGAGGCACTCACAGAACAGAGATAACATCCTGAGCATCCCAGAACCGAGAGCTGACCGAAGTGGGGGGAAAACGACCACGTGGCCACAGCTAATGATACCCCCGGAGAGAGAGGATACCGAAACTCACGGAACGGAGATAACAAGCATCCTGGGATCCAAAAGCTACCGGCATGTACGGGTTGGGGGGGGGGAAGGCCTTGGGAGAGTGAATGCAGGCATCCGAAGCGAGATGATCTGGAGCCCAAAGGAAGCAAAAGAAAGCAATCTCCTGGAAGGGTCCTCACCTATATACTGGGTGTGACGTGTATGGTATGGAATAAACAATTGGTTAGTCTGGTTCTCAGTCTTAACCTGAGAGCAAATCCCAGGCTAGCAGCTGGACTGTGTCTCTTTGCTTGTCTGCTGACCTTGGCAGCAGAACAAAACATTGGTTATCTTTTTTTTCTGCTGAGCACAAATCCAAAACAGAGCCTCTTTCTAGCTATTTATGAAGAAGAGAAAAAAAATTAACTCTCTTCTACTCAACACACGACATCTTCATCGGCTCCCAGGAGAACGGACTCTCGGGTGAGCCGTGGGAGATGCTTTGGCTACGGAAGGTTGGTTTGCAGAAGCTGAGCAGGCAGCTGGATGGCCAGACTGGCCCGCCTGAGCCGGGCTGTGCCTGGAGCTGTGCCAGCTGCCATCTTCTGTGCCCCCTCTTAAATGTGTTATTCCCAGAGGCGCCGATTGGCTCAGCCCTGGCCTGGGGTGGGTCCAGCCTGAAGCTGGGGAAACTTCCAGCAGTTTCTCACAGGGGCTAGATCGGTGGTACTCCTTCCCCCACTTCCCCCGTGCCCCAGGCTACTAAAACCTTTTGGAGCCGGGGGTGGGGGTGAACCCCTAACAGTCACTTACAGGAGCCACCACTGCAGCCCCTCCCTTGCTGCCAGCACACCTGGAGTCTGGGGAAACCTTTAGCAGCTACTTACAGGAGCCATTACTGTGGCCCCTCCCTGCTACCAGACAAAACCCCCACACAAAACCACAACACAATGTGTGATATATTCCTAAAGTTTATCCCTAAATCATAAGTGCACAAAACTTACACAAATATTACAATCATATGGACAAGTTTTAGCATAAAGTTAGTACATTATAAAATCCATTGTTTGGCTTTTCTGTTTGTTTTTGGTTTGGGTTTTTGTTTTAAGGAATTAATTATTTGGAGTTACTCAAGTGATTTTTTTTTTTCTGGGAGCAGAGACAGTGTTTGTCATGGGTGTATGAGTTTTCTTTTAATTCTCATACTAGGCAATTTATGTTTTATGAAACATCGAAGACATTTGTACTAGAATACAAATAAAAATAAAATTTGGGACATTTTGATGAACTGGAAAAGCAATGCAGATTCAGGACCGGATGTAGCATCCAAATCCAGATCTTAGGAAGATTATTTTAGTGAGCTCTGTTGCAAAACACCACTGTATCTCCTTAGGGAAAGAAAACACAGTATTTCAATACTCTATCTTGGGGCACATGGCCTAGAAATTCTCAGAATTAATGAAATGTGTGCAAAACCGCTATGATTTTTAGTAAGGGCCTGACATTTAAGTCATATCTTTTTGAAGATAATGAAGAATTTCACATACAAAATGCTTTAAAGATACATTTGCTAAGTTCAGAAGACATAGAAGTGTACTGACATTAAGTTCACACTTATTTATTAACCTAAAAAATGAAGAAGACCCATTATTTTGTCTCCTGCGGAAAATACATCTGGCCAAGAAAATACATTTACTGGCCAAGTAAATAAACTATACTGAGTGTTAGTCAATAATGTGGAAATGTTTAGTTAAAAGATTTACGGTTCCTAAAGCTTATTAGGATATCATTTCTTTCACCATCAATGTTAAGGCTTCCATTTTAAAAAGAATTCTGAACTGTTGATAGCATACTTTACTTACGTATTCTTGTTAGTTTGCAAACTGAAAGAAATAACCCCTGAGAAATGCTACTGAAATAAACTTAAGTTTATAAGTCGTCCAAGTGGATGAGTTTGGGTGGAAATTGTAGCATTTAGGGAAACAAGATTTTAAATGATCATTAGTAATATAGATGCTAGCTTAGATGGAAGTGGTTCCTTTACTGCTGAGCTGTAATTGTACAGTAACCAACTATTAATTATTTAATTGTAAGTTAATATTCTGTCATTTTTTGAGAATATTAAATTCACCTGTGTTGATATGAGGCTCAAATTATAATTTTCAATCCTGAAGGTAATTTGAAAGAGTAAAACTAATAAGTGTGGTTTAAAATGTCAGTGGCATAATATCAGTAATGCAAAGTAAATCAGAAGTTGGATTTTAGTTTAGCCTAAAAATGAAAATTCTCCCCATACGGAAATGTCATGTCATCTCAAAAAATTTATACTTTGTAGTACTTGAGATTTTTCAGACATGCTGGGCTAATATCCATAGCTTGATTGCTCTCCTTTGGACACACTCCAGC
>VZTO01018955.1:1135-19355 GCA_013400615.1 Syrrhaptes paradoxus
TGTTGTTTTGCAAAGCCTAATTCTACTCCAGAATTGGTTTAGCCAACATGAAAGGATTTTAAGAACCTTGAAAAAGTTCAACTTTAGCACTTCAGTTCTAAAAGCTGTTGAAGTTTTGGGCCTCTGCTAATGTGCCATATTTGAACAAGTTACAAAAACCTCACGTGCCCCCCTCTCCATCAGCCTGTCGCAGATCATTGAACTTTACTGTTTGTTTACACATCCTTGAGAAACTGTAGTTAAACAGATCAGTTAAACACCTTGTGGCAGAGTAACAGTACCAGCAGGATGCTGGTCTGCATTTCCAGCATGCTGAAAAGGGAAGTAAACATCAGCAAATCTGGTCACTCTCTTTACTTCAGAGTTATCAACAACAACAAAAACAAACCAAAAAAAANAGAGATTGAAATTTAAATATTCCAGATTGCTCTTGTTCTTACCTGCATAACTTCTACTTGGCTTTCCAAAGACCTTTTTGACTCTAGAAGTTCTTTTGCCTCCTTTTCAGCATGTTTCAAAGCTTCTTCTAATTGGTCCTTCTCTTCCTGCAATGATAGGATTTGATACATTTACAAATAGCGGCAAGGCCTTTAATCTGACGAGCAAACTGAGCTACAAAGGATGTTCACTCGGCCTATCACTCATCTCCCTAGTTCCAAGCTGTGACTTGCTTTTATGCTGGTTTTCATTGGGGAAATCTTTCCTATGCATGTTAGTAAACTGCATCCTGCTTCTTCAAAACCTGCTGGTTTTGCTTAGCCTTCCCAGTGATATTGCTTATCCTCCTCTTTGTCAGTTTTTGTTCGGTAATGTATCCTTTGCAACCAAGAAGGAGACTACTTGAGGGGCTCGTTTTCTTAACTTACCTCATATCTCTTTATTGTTTCCTTCACAGAATTTTCTTTTCCTTTCATATCACCAATTTGTTTGTGCAACTCTTCAATTTTACTCTCTAACTCATCAACTTTTCTCTTCAACTGTTCATTTTCCTCAGTCAGCTCTTTGACGTGGTTTTCTATACTGTTTCGCACCTCTTGTGCAGCGTTTCTTTCACTGGTGAGGACAGCAGCACTCTAATGAAAACAAATTATGTACTGTTTAAAAAAAATATTGATTCTGTTTTCCAACAGAAGTTTCATATGGCACCAGAGCAAATATAGCTAGAATATAATGTTAAAAATCAACAAATAATTTAACTTAAAGTCTGTATGCATTACAAACATGTATTTTTATTATTCATATTACTGTGAGAGCGCTTTTTTTTCTCAGTCATACCTACATGCTAACATAAACATACAACACCCTAACAGTCTCAGGCCTGCCATCACATATTTTCACCTTAACATCTTCCTCTTCATTGCCCTAAAATATTTTCATCACCAAATCCCATTGTTAGGAAATTCCAGGTAACCTAAAAAACTTAACAGACATCAAAGGCCATATGCACCTTTAAGGAAGAACGTATTCATGAAGAGCGTCTTCCAGAGCAACACAAAATTTAAGCAGTCTTGCCCCACTGCTTATTCCAAGCACTAACATACAACACTCTACATCCACCCAACTATTTGTGCAGCTGCAGACTAAATCAACTTCGGGAACAGGATCAACTGTAACACATACACACACAGATAAACATAAACAGATCTTGATACTAAAATTAAAAAAGGAGGGGGATAAGGTATTACGGGAAAAAAGCCCCAATCCACTTCAAAATATGGTTCACAAAGTGCTGTGTCAGTACAGAAGAAGAGATGGTGAGCAGGCATGACCAAGCAACAGAGACTGGAGGTACCTTACAGTAGTATTGCTGCAGCTCGACCTGCATATCATACAGCACACCCAGGGGCTGCGCTTATTCAGCAGAACTTCTGCTTGGTTTCCAGTTCATGCCTAAATGTAGAAGGAGCTTTGCTACCGAGTTCAACTTGTATTCAAAAAGATCCACTTCGTATCTTTTCAGGAGCTCCAATCAATATACAGCACAAAGTATAATAAACTACTCCTCATAATTTATCACATGTGGTGATAGATTTCTTCTTTGGCTGCAGCATGTCTCACCACCTATCCTCTTCTGAAACACCCTATCATTTACCGTGAAAACCATGAGTGGAAGTATGTATCTGTAGCACTACACTATCTCTACTGTTATACCATAATGCAGATCAGGTATGTGCTTATAAACATTTAATTCTGTGCAGTAAAGGGCTGGATGGATTTAATCTTTGCTCTTCATTGACTTGTCAATCAGAATCCCCTCCAAAGAACATAATCCAAGATATAATCTGTGGTTCTTGCTCTCGGGCGTTCAGGCTCTGATACAAAGCAATGCTTTGTAGAAAGATCTGGTTCTCCTGTATAGGCTCACTGCCTTCTCCATTAAGACCTTAAACAACAGTAAGAACAGCAGAACAGCACACGAGTCAGTCCAGACCAGTATTCTCTCCAGTGGCCATAGCTGATGTTATGGACAAAAAGAGGAAGAACTACAAGGCAAGTCTTTCCCCGTTACACAGTTCCAGCTCTAACTGTTTTTCCTTCATGAATATATCATCCATTAATTTCTCTAATTCTTTTTTAATCCCTTTATTCCTTTGTCCTCTACATTATCTGCTGACAATAAGTAATTACACATCAGTTACTGAAGCATAACATTTTTGCATGTGAAATTGTGTTTATCTGGCTGAAAACAAAAGAAAACCTACATAGTATTTTGGTAAGAAACTATGTCATGAAAGCATGAAGATCACTTTTCAGTTATGCTCATTTTGATTGCACATCCTGATTTTCCCCTCACCACTCCCAAAAGGAATAAGCAAAGTTATATAAAATGGTGTTTACAAAGTGCACCCTCACTAGATTGTTCTCTAGCAAGCAACAGCTTTAAAATCATGCAAATTAGTTTGATAAAGCAGTAACTCAGAGAACACTCAGACTGTCTACAGGGTCAATGAACTTATTATACAAAAACTGGCAGCATAAGTAGGCTGACAAGTTCTGGTCTTTTGAAAATACTGAAAAAACTTGTTCTTCCAAGTACACAACTAGTTAAAAGCTCTGAAATAAACCTCTGTCGATGCTTTAAATTCATGCCTGCTGAAATTTCAATACATTTATATATTTCTTTAATTCTTGCTTTTAGCATAAAGCAAAGTTTTACTAATTAGAAAGCACTTCACCAGTGGCTCCTTTTTGTCTCATTTTCCCTTCTGGAGCTGAGTGAAAGCAGCTGAGGCATGCCGGGGAGTTCAGGGAAAGGAATGCTGATTTGTCTGTTCTTTTTCATCCAACCGCCTACACAGGGCTGCACAGTAAGAGAGGACTGCAGCAGATCCACACTGTACCTGAAGATTCCACTACCCCATCTACCATGGATTGCTCTACTTTCCCAACACAGGAAGCATTAGGTACTTACAAGTACAGGCGCACACACACACAAAAGCAAACAACCACACAAAACCCCCAGATCTACATACATAAATATTCACACAAATACATCTACATGTATTTGACCTAAAGGTTGAAAATTAAGTTCAGCCTACACTGATGCAGTCGTGCAGTCGTATCTAGAGATCTGCTTCAGCCTGCCTTTTGCTGTATGTCTCTTAGGGTATTGTTCCAGCCACTAAAATGAAACTGAACTGGTATTCCCTCTCCTTTTTCACTGTGTATTTCGTACGTTAGCAACATGCTAGGTGAATATATATAAAAGGTGGAGAAGTAGAATGGGCAAGTTGCAAGTATTATATTTATTGATCTAATTTAAAACCTTGGAAATAAAATTGGGTATTTAAGTAAAACCTGCCTAAAGTTCCAGCTGCCTGAGTGACCAGCACTTCACCAGCAGATCTCCAATGACCTTTTGCATCACAGTTACACCTTCACACGAACAAACTGTTCCCAAATAAATTCTCTAATATGTTAAGTACAAAATTCCTTTCTTTTACCTGGAAGGGGTATGTCTTTAAAAATACCAACAATAAATATATGCACTCAAACACACACTTTTTCAAGATGGTAGGTAACCTCTCAGTACATATGGGGAGCTTTAGTTAGAGAGTGGGCAGTTTTCTTACATATCTTCTGGGGAGAGCAGGAGAAATTTTCTTCACAATGCACATTTCACTGTGTACTATTGTTTCAACATCTTTTCAACTTGTTTCAGATAAGACTGCAAAAGAAACACAGGAGTATGTCTCTTATCAGTTTACCTTACCCAATAGTACTATACATATAAGGCAGGGAAGACCACCTTCAGGATATCACTCAGGATGACATTAGAAAAAACAATACATGACTATCCTCAATTTGATAGTGAGATTTAAACAAAGTCAAGCCAGACAAATACAATTTAGATGTTCTTTGAGTAGAAAATGTACATGTAGCATCCCTTCTCCAAAGGAGTCAAATTACACAGCTGTGTTTAGACAGAAAAAAGCCTATATTCATTTATTGCAGGCAGAGCTCTTCACTGGCATCAGTGAAGCTTCTGGATTATAATAGCTTTTGGCAATGCACATCATATCCTGTAGCATACTGCCACAGGAAATCAGGGTATCAAAAACCTCTGTGCCTCTTAACTTCTCCTACTCTCCACTGTTAGTGTTATCTGGCATCCCACCTGCTGGGAAGACAGGCAAACGTGACAGAAAGGAGCCTAGGTACCATTAGAAAGGATATATACATGTAGTTCTGGCAGACCTTGTAGCAACACCATTAGGGGAGAACCCAGTGGAGAGAGATCCCTAGCCATACACTGAACAGTTACATAAGGTTTGCGCCAGCAGCTATCAAATCATACGTGGAGGCTGCTGAAGCAGAAATACATTGTTGTGTCCTTTGACNGGTAAGAAACTATGTCATGAAAGCATGAAGATCACTTTTCAGTTATGCTCATTTTGATTGCACATCCTGATTTTCCCCTCACCACTCCCAAAAGGAATAAGCAAAGTTATATAAAATGGTGTTTACAAAGTGCACCCTCACTAGATTGTTCTCTAGCAAGCAACAGCTTTAAAATCATGCAAATTAGTTTGATAAAGCAGTAACTCAGAGAACACTCAGACTGTCTACAGGGTCAATGAACTTATTATACAAAAACTGGCAGCATAAGTAGGCTGACAAGTTCTGGTCTTTTGAAAATACTGAAAAAACTTGTTCTTCCAATTACACAACTAGTTAAAAGCTCTGAAATAAACCTCTGTCGATGCTTTAAATTCATGCCTGCTGAAATTTCAATACATTTATATATTTCTTTAATTCTTGCTTTTAGCATAAAGCAAAGTTTTACTAATTAGAAAGCACTTCACCAGTGGCTCCTTTTTGTCTCATTTTCCCTTCTGGAGCTGAGTGAAAGCAGCTGAGGCATGCCGGGGAGTTCAGGGAAAGGAATGCTGATTTGTCTGTTCTTTTTCATCCAACCGCCTACACAGGGCTGCACAGTAAGAGAGGACTGCAGCAGATCCACACTGTACCTGAAGATTCCACTACCCCATCTACCATGGATTGCTCTACTTTCCCAACACAGGAAGCATTAGGTACTTACAAGTATAGGCGCACACACACACAAAAGCAAACAACCACACAAAACCCCCAGATCTACATACATAAATATTCACACAAATACATCTACATGTATTTGACCTAAAGGTTGAAAATTAAGTTCAGCCTACACTGATGCAGTCGTGCAGTCGTATCTAGAGATCTGCTTCAGCCTGCCTTTTGCTGTATGTCTCTTAGGGTATTGTTCCAGCCACTAAAATGAAACTGAACTGGTATTCCCTCTCCTTTTTCACTGTGTATTTCGTACGTTAGCAACATGCTAGGTGAATATATATAAAAGGTGGAGAAGTAGAATGGGCAAGTTGCAAGTATTATATTTATTGACCTAATTTAAAATCTTGGAAATAAAATTGGGTATTTAAGTAAAACCTGCCTAAAGTTCCAGCTGCCTGAGTGACCAGCACTTCACCAGCAGATCTCCAATGACCTTTTGCATCACAGTTACACCTTCACACGAACAAACTGTTCCCAAATAAATTCTCTAACATGTTAAGTACAAAATTCCTTTCTTTTACCTGGAAGGGGTATGTCTTTAAAAATACCAACAATAAATATATACACTCAAACACACACTTTTTCAAGATGGTAGGTAACCTCTCAGTACATATGGGGAGCTTTAGTTAGAGAGTGGGCAGTTTTCTTACATATCTTCTGGGGAGAGCAGGAGAAATTTTCTTCACAATGCACATTTCACTGTGTACTATTGTTTCAACATCTTTTCAACTTGTTTCAGATAAGACTGCAAAAGAAACACAGGAGTATGTCTCTTATCAGTTTACCTTACCCAATAGTACTATACATATAAGGCAGGGAAGACCACCTTCAGGATATCACTCAGGATGACATTAGAAAAAACAATACATGACTATCCTCAATTTGATAGTGAGATTTAAACAAAGTCAAGCCAGACAAATACAATTTAGATGTTCTTTGAGTAGAAAATGTACATGTAGCATCACTTCTCCAAAGGAGTCAAATTACACAGCTGTGTTTAGACAGAAAAAAGCCTATATTCATTTATTGCAGGCAGAGCTCTTCACTGGCATCAGTGAAGCTTCTGGATTATAATAGCTTTTGGCAATGCACATCATATCCTGTAGCATACTGCCACAGGAAATCAGGGTATCAAAAACCTCTGTGCCTCTTAACTTCTCCTACTCTCCACTGTTAGTGTTATCTGGCATCCCACCTGCTGGGAAGACAGGCAAACGTGACAGAAAGGAGCCTAGGTACCATTAGAAAGGATATATACATGTAGTTCTGGCAGACCTTGTAGCAACACCATTAGGGGAGAACGCAGTGGAGAGAGATCCCTAGCCATACACTGAACAGTTACATAAGGTTTGCGCCAGCAGCTATCAAATCATACGTGGAGGCTGCTGAAGCAGAAATACATTGTTGTGTCCTTTGACCATGGAGCCCTACCACACAGGCAGCCCCAAGCAACTAGAAGGCAATATTACTCATGTAGACCATCTAGTTAAATTTACCACTCTGTCATTAGAGATGACCCACTACATTCTGCATAAAATTCCCTTAATAAAACATGCCCGTAGAAGACAGGAAAACCACTGCACTGAAATTACTATGTACATTGATAAATTCTGAATGCAAATCACTGCACTTCATAGGCTAAAACTGGAAGTGGCAACAGCATAGACAGTTTAAACTGTACAACGGAGGCTATTTGCTAACAGCCAGCAGTAATCTTATTCTCTTGGGTTCTGTCTACATGAGCCAGAAGGCACAGCTTCAATTTAAAATTCAGTGACTAACTCACACATTCAAAAAAGAAGTTGAAATCTGCTTGCAAAAGCATTGGAGTAGCTTAGAGTGATGGGGATGAAAGCAAAAGGATAACTGAACACTATGTGCAAATGAGGAAAGAAGCAAGACAGGGAGAATTCACACGTACACACTGTGCTGTGAATCCATATCCTTCAGTCCACATGTGACTTATTTGTAATGGTGCTGTACACAAACAGAGTGAGTTAACAAAAGGTCCTTCAGGCTTAATGACACTACATCAATTAATGACTCCTGTTGGTACCCATTCATAAATCCTTTACATTGTTACATTTAATATTTGGGGGTGTTGGTAAAGTTTTAGCAATTATTTTAACTAAGTTTATATAAATTTAACCCATGGTAACAGAACTGAGTAAAGGTCACTAATGATTTAAGCTCAATATGAAACATTAACAAACATGTTAATATAACATGTTCTTTAGTTCACGGAATTGTGGATCAGCCTCTTCAGACAGTTGAAATGAGATTATGTAAGTAATACAGAGCACATAACAGATAAAACTGGTTAAACAAGATTCTTGAAGACAAAAGCTGGAATAAAATACTGCATATTCAGACATATTTGCCATACAAAAAAAAAACCCAACAAAAAACCCAACCAATCAACAAAAAAATCTCAACACCCCCCAAAAAACAGGGAAAAAAAAATGTATCAAGCACTGAAGTGGTCTCTTTGGATCTTAAAATTAACATCTCAATTCTAAGAATGCAGTTTCTTCCCTATGATATATAAAACATGCTTCTTTCTTTTTACTCCCAATTGCTAGTTGTGGCAGTATGTTTTAGTAAAACATTATAGAACTATATTTACGTAAGGTAAAAGTGCTATAGCATTTTCCTTGTTAAGTTTGTTTGCCTGCTTTTGGTTTTTCTTTCCTCCTAATCTGTCTGTCCTCACTCTGTCTTCCAGGGCATTCAGTGCCTTCTATTCACAGAATCACAGAATGGTTTGGGTTGGAAAGGACCTTAAAGATCATCAATTTCCAACCCCCCTGCCATGGGCAGGGACCCCTCCCACTAGCCCAGGTTGCTCAAAGCCTCATCCAGCCTGGCCTTGAACCCCTCCAGGGATGGGGCATCCANCACCTCACAAGAGCTGAGTAGAAGCATTCTCTACGTAGCTTATTTCCTACGTTTAGCTTGTTTCACATTCAGATTTCCATCTCTTCCATTTACCCACATCCTTGCAGACTTCTTAAGCACATGATTTAAAGATTAAGCAAGCCTTATCAGCAGACTTGAGCTACAGAGATTAGGTAAAAGAAGCTGGAAATGGGTTGCAAATTTATGAAAAAAGCTGAAAAAAGAAGCCTGTCAAGAAGAAATAAAACACAGCTATAATGAGGTCACACAATACAAAGTCCTCTGTGACTGCCTGAAGATAAGCTTCTGCATTCTGGCATAGTGCTGTACTGCACATGCAGTAGCTTTACTTATTAGCCCAGCAGTGGACTCAAATCATCATCAACAAAACAAGTTACGAACTGCAAAAAATAGGCTTCTGTCCACAAAAAAAAGATCATACATGGAGGAAAATAATCTATGGTGGTCAATAACCCCTGAAAATTTTTAACAGTTCTCATACACTTTAATTTTGAAGCTTAAAAGATCAGTCAATCAGCTTGAGAACAAGTCAAGACTTTACAGTAAAAGAGGCTGTTGCTGCAGAAATAAAGGAGTTTCAGAAATGAGTGAGACAGTAAGAGAAAGGATTGTTTCACAGCTAAGGTAACCAAATACAGCCCCAGAGAATCTGAACTCTACTCTTGTCTCTGCCGAAGAGCTTCTGAGGCCAGTCACTCAACCAAAACTTTCCAGAGGGGATCAATAACTGCATTCTCCTTCATTTCCTTGGTGCTTGATTTGAGACACTAGGGTTTGGTTTCCACAGTCTTGAGTCCACAGTTACGTCTGAAGTCAGCAAAAATTGTATCCCAAATATATCAAAGACCATACAGTGTTTAACATTGTGTTAACCGAGGAATCTCAATTTGAACACAGAGAACTAATGTATCCTTTTGACAGTAATCTCTCTACCTTTTGCTTTCCTATACTTCATATGGGGAATAACATTACTCCTAAGCTTGCAGCTATGATGAGAAAAGGAATTAAAGTTTGTGAAATAATCAATATAGTTATTTCTTCAGAAGAAGTTTTTAATGGTACACACTGTGTGCAGGAATAGACCAAAGTCTGAAAAACATTGATAAATAAATATTCTACAACTGTGTTAAAGTGAGTATAAAGCTACTTATAACAGATGGATGAGAAGAAAGTGAGAGAATTCATGAACATACATGTGTGTAATATTTGACTTGCTAAGTACACACCTGATTTATAAAGTTTTACCTAGCACAGGCCTGCTTATCGAAGCCCACATAGTCACAGTGCTGGAGTTCATATGCACACACATTTAGTTTTCAACTACTTTGGGTCTAAGGAAGTTATTCTCCATAAGGGAATTTTAACAGGGAAATTCAATCCCTCACTTCTCATCCTGCTTCTTTCAGATGTTTTGCCTAACAAGAAATTAATCTAATAAAGTTTGTGTTTGTGTCCTCGTATGTAGTTGTATACATGTCCAGAAATATTTTAAAATATATTAGTCAAGACCAACTTTAAATAAAGCAATAAATATTGTTCCAACTCCTTTGTTCCAGAAATCTCAGTAGAGGAAATACATTTATATACTATTTTACTCTCAACTTTGGTGCAAGCAGTGAAAGAACTGGAGATGAAGCTCAGCTAGTACAAAAGGCATCAAAATCCTTCCCGACACCCATTATTGTTCAAACCCAAAGAAACTGCACAGAACATACAACCAGGGTCCTCAACATGCAAATGAAATATTCTATTTCAACCTGAATACAGCAAAAAAACTCTTGGATAGGAATGCAGAAAATGTTCTGTTGCTCCACACCTTTTTTTTACCACGCCCTCAACACTGGCAAAGACATGAGAGTGGTTGTGTAACTGATCATTAAAAAATGGTTTTGGCTGACTTCAGTGTTTCAGCTGGTGAAATTCCCCTCTGGCAGTGACTGCACAGTACAGGACCTTTAGAATCCTCATACAAAAAAACAGGAAGAGATGAAGTAAGGGTAGGCAAGTATCTTGTTCACAGTTTACTGGAATTGTTACATTTTGGCTAGATTCAGTGTCTATTAGATACAACTCAGACATTTTTTCTAAAAACCTTTATATTTCCTTTCAGAATCAAGTTCAACTGAGTAAAACTTAATTCACCCAATGAACTGTTTGTTCTTTAATTGCCATACTTGAAGTACAAATCTAAATAAATCTCCATTCAAAATGAGCTAAAGCACAAACAGAAGATTTTTTAATGGAAGTAACAGGCTTTCAAATATTCTTTCCATATTCATATTGTGGAATCAAAGTAAATGACACTATAATCTTCCAAATCCTTCTGACAAAAAGGGAATAGTGTGTCTGCTCACTTCATTGTGTTCCTGGTGTGGAACACTTAAAGTATCAAGGAAGATCCTGTCTGCTGAAACCAACTCTGAAGTCTCATGGGCCACCTTTTTAGGCTGATGCTGGACTAGTTCTTTAACTTCCTGGACTACATGTAAAAAGTTTCATGTGCCTTCAGAGATCCAGATCTACCCTGCTCCCTCAGATGACCTTGAGAGGGTAGCAGAGATGGAGATATCAGATCTCTTTCTATTGTGTTTTCCTGTCCTTTTTGTATATAAGCAAAACAAGTTTAAATAAACCAAATAGACACTGATTTCCCTAGGTAACATGCAGGTGATTTCCAAAGAATGAAAAAAAAAAAAAAAACAAACCCACCAAAAACCAAACAACTGACACCCAAAGAAAAAAGACAAACATACTGAGTCTCAACACAGGGACAGCCCTTTAATTGTAATCCTCATTAGCTCTTCAGTAAAGACAACTTCTGAAATCAGTATTATTCAGATGTAGTCATCTAGTTTTTAAAGCTCATGAATGCAAATAACAGGTATTTATTTCTGTTTGCAGCTCTGTTTGTAGTTCTGGCATTTTTCTCCGCTGTGTACCCTTAGGCAATTCTTCTAACCTCAGACGCTATTCTTAAAGCAGTTGGAAGCCCTGGGATGAATAACACAATAGCATGGATAGCATGGATAATAAAATCTCATACCTCTAAAAAAGATATATGAAAACTCTGCAAAAGCAAAATGGAATGTTAGGCTACCACTCCCCCCCTCCTCAAAAAATACAAACAAAAAACCCCAAGTTTCTGGAAAAGAGACTAAATGGCCTGAACGGTTTTACTTACTGCTTTTCTGCCTTACACTGATCATACTAATTCTCCCCATCATTGCAAAATGAGGCCTAGCCTGCTTTAACACGTGGCTTTGCCTTTGGAAGTTAACTATCATTAGTTACCTATTAAAAGGGTCAGTGTGTTTTTCTCTCTTAGTGAGGTACACTGCAGACAGCCTGAATCCTCAGCTGTACTTCAAGAGATTATTCAGTAAGCAAGCGCACAAATTTACAAGCAAGTCAGATTGTCTTTCTTTCCATTTCAGCTAGAGCCATTCTATTAACTACTTAAAAATTATTCACTTGCGACAGTTTAGAGACAAGACTTGCTTTCTCGCAAGGCCATTTTCACTGATCTAAATAGTATCCTCTCCTTAATATTATTACCAAAACCATTCAGGTTTGTATGTACGAGATGTAATGAAATATTTAAATGGCTGCATTTTAAAATTGAGAATGCACCTCTTTTTTTTACACAGAGCATATTAAACAAGATTTCCCAATATAAGCACAACCTAACATTTACACAGTTATAAAATCCAGAGCCATAAAAGTATTAACCTCTCAACCAGTAGCTATATCAATGTCATATTATCCACTTAGCTATGTATCATGACATACTCAGACTGGCTAATACTAACAGTTTTTTCAAGGTCAGAAGTTGTTGCAAAGACTAGAGTAAAATATTAACTAGCTCTGTGTTCACACTGAATGGACTTACGCAGTCAAACACTTCACATACATACACAAGCCAACATACACTTCCACAGGACAAACCACCTGAACATACGTATACTGTCTTCTGCTGATAAGGATTAGAGATGCTTCTGATGGTATTAAAGTATCTGACCGCACAGGCTCTTGCCAACTTTCAGAAACAAAAAAAAAACAACCCACAAACAACAAACCCTCCTTTGCAACCCAGACTAACTGAAATAGTTCTGGCTGAATAAGATTCACAATGGTGAAATGACTACTAGAGATAAAAGATTGGTTTTGGTCTTGTTTAGATGTTGTCCAATCCAACTCAAATAGAACTTGGCAAGACCGTTTTGCTCAGAGGCTTTCTTGACTCTATATACAGTGTAAAACCCACTCAAGTTGTAGTTTCATGGTACTGTCTGCATCCAAACAAACACAAGTCCCCACTAAATAAATGGAGGAGTAAATTGCATGGAAATGGAAGACCAGGGGAGCTGGAACTTAAAAAGCTTGCTTTAGCACTAAAGACAAAGACACCAAGTTACACCTTCAGTGCGCTTTAGAGGCATGTTTATTATACTTGTTGACAACAGCTAATATTCCATAATCTGTTTGGTATTTCATTCAATAATGCCTAAAAACATGCATTATGCTATTACCAAACAACTTCCTTTCCATGCACAGACACAGCAAAACAAATCAAATCAAATCTGTCTCCCAGATTTTCTGAAATATGTGCTTCCAATAACAACACCTATTTAAGGACTGCCTGCAGCCATAACGCTTCTGACTGTGCACCCTCCCTCTCTCTCCCCCACTCCATTTGTGTTTGTAGGACCACACTAAAAACATACCAGGCTTCTAGAGGGCTGGTAAAGGAGGGCAGAAAATGAGAGGGGAGGAGGGGGGTGGGCAGGTCATGAAAGAGACAACATTGACCTGGACCAGTCACTCCACTCTTCTTTGACTCTCTGTACAGTTTAGATCAGTTACCAATCAGCTTCTACCACTGAAACAAAAAAAAGTGTTGTTTCAACACGGCAAAGGTTGCCCCAGGCAAGCAGAGGAAAGAAAAAACCCACCAGGGCATCTGAAATCCTGGTTCGTCTTCTCTAAATCTTTTGCAATTGTTGTGTATCTTATTTGAGGTTAGTGGACTACACGCAGACACAGCATTCCGGATGCAGATTCAGATGAGTTATGGATGGATGTATACAAGGGCATAATGATGTTCGTATGTCCAAGTAATTCCTATCATATAATTTGTTTCTTTTACTGCTGTCAAGATGATGTTTTTATAGAGCTATTTATTATAACCCCAAGATTTCACCTTAGAGTGGCACAAGTTAGTTGGGATCCTATTGGGTTTTTTTCCATATATGTAATTTTACAGCTACATAAATTAAATTTGTCTATCACTTTATGTACCAAAGTGTCTCTGCAATGCTCCACAATCAGTTATGTCTTCACTTTACTCTGAGTAACTTGGATAACCACTGTTTAGTGTTTGAACAGCGTTATTCCGAAATAAGTTCTCAGAGTATACTAAATTTAGTTATGTTTCATTTTACACTTTATATATGCCAAGCTATTTCTACAAGAACAGCATACACAGTATATATCAGTATCATTTACAATGCTTAAGCTAGTTTTTGTAAAGCTTGTGCTCTATGTGAGACACTTCTATTAGCTTTGAAGAAGGAATATCATATTATCAGGTTAGGTAGAAACAGATACAATATTCACTTGCATTTCAAAGTTCTTTACAGCTCTGCTAGATTCACTGAAATTCACAATCACTTCATACAGGTGGGGGAAAAAACCAAAAACAAACCCAAAGCTTCTTCTCATCTACAATTTTCAAAATTTTATATTATTTTCTTATTTTAAAGGAGCACACTTTTAGTTCTTAACATATTCAGAAGGTAACCACGGTCTTTTCCTGTTCCTACCACTTGCTCTGGTAAAATTCCTTCTTCTCTTTAATCATGTGTCTTTAATCACGTCTTAACACACACATTACAGTTAAAGCTCACATGACCACAAGCTTCATTGCATTCTTAACTGTGTTGATAAATGAATCAGCTTCTAAACTCTGAGTGTCTGTTTTATCATTTTAAGGACAAGGTCAGAACTACGATGAATCCTGAATAAATCAGTCAAGGTCAGGCTTCGATAAGCCTCACCATAATGTGATGATTACAGCTTTTTCTGAACAACGTAATTTGCAGAGACTGTTTCTCAAAACAGACATAAATTTGATGCCCCTGTGCAGTTTGCAACTGCACTCTCAAGCTGATACAGTTTCAGTGGAATTTGAACAGTACTAGCTGCAGTTTGCTACAGCCTTTTACCTAAAGGATTACATTCCAAAAGCTATTTCCAAATTTTACTGAAACATTGGCACTTCATTTACAGTGAGAGAAGACTCATGTTTATGTAGTACATTTCTGGCCTGTTGTGTTGTAGGGTCGGATTAAATAATATGATTTTTTGTACTACATTAAAACCAGGAGGGGATTCATATTAATTTGTGCTCTAGCACTTGTAGTGATGGAAAAATTAAATTTTAACTAGAAAGACATTAATTTTAAAATTTCTTATTAAAGGTAGTTATTACCCCACAAACATACGCTATGGGAGAGTAAAACTTATACTATTGTTAAATGGAAATAGTCTGGTCTCAGTGTTAATAAACAATGAAATTAAGAACAAACAGAGCCATCTCAAGACCACCACAAACAAATGACATAACACAAAAAAATAAGCTAAAAAGGTAAACTGTAGCAAAGAAAATTAATATCTTAATATCTGTGGCTTATATAACAAAAAAAACCCCAAACCCCAACCTACCACCACATCAGTGAGCATAACAGAATCGCACATGACAAATAACCCCACTCTGTTCTCCTATCAGATAACCTTGACTATGTTTCTAACATGATTTCAAAACAGATCTATGTGGCAGTGTCATCACACAGACTAAATGCACTTGTCAACCTATCTGATGGCTCCAGCAGCTGAAATATTCTGTTGATTTCACATTAGCACAAAAACTACTTCCCTTCTCCCTGCAAAAGCTTTATTTTTGGCCTAATACGTATCATAAAACACCTTTATTCAGTGTGCCAGTTTGGAAGCAATACAAGAACTAACAACCTTGTACATATAAACTCTGATATGCCCTCATCCATCAGGCATCAGTATCCATATTTTCTGTATGATAAACCACTGCTACACACCTGTTTTCCCCATTAAACACAACAGAATGGCCCTTTCTACTAATTTTTGATGGAAATTTCTTGTATCCCACCATCCAATATAAATCTTCCCAGCTTGCAATATAAAAAAAATTGGGTCAAGCAACTTCAAGTGTATAAAACATGATTTTCACACACACTATCGGGTATTCCAGATTAATTATAAGACCAATAATTAACATCATATGTGTGATCCCAGCACCCCACTGATCTAACTCCCTGCAGAGACCGGTTATACTTTTCTGGTAGACGACATATCAAATTCAACAATCCCAGCCAGCAGGCATAGAGATAATGCTGGGCTTCAAAAAATCATTAAGGGTACTAATGCCAGCAAGATTAAAACCAAACCAAACCAAAACCAATTTCTTTCCAACTAACTATGATAAAAGTTTTACTTGAAATCACTTGAAGTAAAATCAGAAGACCAGGACTGGTGCTTAGAACAACATTAATTAAATTTCACTTTTGAACATCTTATTAAATTTACTATTAGATAGACCATGTCATGCAAGTAAATAAATGCTATTTATAACTATCTCTAAGCTACAGCAACCCAGTCATAGAGCCATTTCCCAGACCATGTAATTGTTATGCCAAACAGACTACTCTTTCATTTCTTGTCAGCCGTAATTACAGTTCCGTAATTGAAATACAGTAAATTACCATGCAGTAACTTTGAAAGATGGTTCACTGAGGTTAAGCTGTCACTACAATTACTGCATAATAAAAAATGATAATTTAAATGTTCTACTTCTCTCAAAGAAAAAAAAAATTCAGTTCAAGCAGCTCAGATGAGTCAAATATCTTCATGATGATGTAAACAAAGAGAAACAACACATTTAAGCAAAGTTAAACAATCTCAAGTAGAAGTCCTAGGCTGCATAAACAAACCAGTGTATATAAATTTTTCTAACCATTGAAGAAAATTGTGCATTTAAAAACAATCCTTTAAAAGAATAATCTTTATCAGAATTCAGTCATACAATATCTATCCAGCATCTTTCATATGCACTCCTATCTTGCTCATAAGGCATAGAAAGCTTTGGAAACTTCTTTCAAGTTTCAAGCTTAATTTTAATTCAGTTCTACATTATGTTTTTGGCCACAACCAGTAGGATAACTGCAACTCACCTAACATCAACGAGGTGTGGGTAAAAGGTGTAAGTTAGCATGGTCACTTCTAAGCATAAAAATGGGCCTACAATTTTGAATGACGTTTGTCAATCACAGTTTGCCTTTAGAAATTTTGTCAAATAGTTGACAGAAGTAAAATGAGGGAGGGATGTATGCAAAAGACACAAATAACTGTCAATGCACAAATAACCCTCAAAATTTTATGAGAACTGTTCCTTTACCAAAAAAAAAAATCCTTCAACAAATTCCTAGCTGCCATCTCTGTGAAGATAACTTCACAAAGGACATCTTTTGGACAACAATAACAGATATGCACGTCTGAAAACTGTTCCTATTCTCTCCCTTACAAAGACTTTCTGCTGATGCTGGAAGAGGCAATTCCTACCATTCTGTTTTCTTCCTGTCTGCTTCCAGACACCTGCTCCCTGCTGTTTCCCTTGTGCTGCCACCCATCTGAGCATTCAGTAAACAAGATAAGGTCCATGAATGAAAAGGACACAAAATAAAACAAAAATAACCCAAGTTGTAAGTAGATCAAGGGACAAGGTGGAACAATGCAGCCAGGGAATAGGATGTGACACAAGGAGCTGAAGGTAGGAATAGTGTGCTGCAAAGAACTGCAGAGAGCTGCTAGAAGCTCCAAAACTGCAATTTCAAGAGCATCACGGGCAAAGCACACTGGAGCTCTTCAGGGCATCCTCAAGGTTTCAGTGATTCCATTTAACCCAAGACAAATAAATGGTCCTCTGTACTGTACTCCCATCTATTCTCTCTCAAAGTTTGCAAGTAAGCAAATGTGGTAAATAACTGTTTGAAGGGTCACAACTTCAGCTGTGACAAACAATCAAAACATTATATAAAGTGTATGAAATAAAGCTTACTATCAGCAGCTAAGAATCTCTTGGCCCAAATCTTTACTTATTTATTTTGCTAAGAAAATACTAGTCTCTGAAAGCATCTAGTATGGGACATCCGAGAGATTTTTTCTCTGCAGAGATTAATTGTAATCTGTAATTGTTCACCTCTGTCGCTTTCTCCAGGCTCTGCTGTAGATTGAGCAATTCTTTATCGTGTTGCTCTTTAAGTTTATCCATCTCCATGTCATGGCTAGATACTTCTTCTTTTAGTGCTCCTTTTAAGGCTGTAAGCTCTCTCTCTCTCTTTCTCAAAATTTCTTCTTGTTGATCTTTTGCTAGTAATACTTCTTGCAGATCCTGCTTCATTTGCATCAGTTCCTAAAGAACAAAATTAAACATAACTGCATGACAAATAGCTCCAACGGATGTTCCATTTGTGTTTCAGAGAAGGAAAGCATCTAAGTATATGCTCCCCAAGGCCAACTTCATTTCATATGACTGATGTCTTTTTTGCGGCTTTTATGGTAAGCTAAAAATTTACTAAGCCCTAGGATTATTAGAAGTACAACATATAGCTGATGTTTTATATAATGTGTCAACATAGCTGATGCTGCAAAACTATGA
>VZTO01018956.1:0-12614 GCA_013400615.1 Syrrhaptes paradoxus
TGGACTTTCCAAGAAATCGGGCAGCGCTACGGCTGTCCCGCCAACGCACAGGCAGACAGCGGGGGTGTAACGCTGCCGTGAACACTCAGCGTGGAACAAAACCGTCCTCGTTCACCCCACAGCAACAACGGCAAAGGAGAATTGCTAGTAGGGCTGGAGGAAAAAAAGGTCTTACAAGCGGACAGTGAAGAGGGTGGTTTGTTTAATCGAATAAAAATAAAGGCCAAGGAGACGGCATAGAAAACTACAGAAGACCAACACTGAAAACAACCCCCCAGTCAGACAGGATTATCATGCTGCCCCAGAACAGGTGGGGCTAAATAAGCCACTAATTTAAACACTGTTAGAAATTCCAGGTCCCAAAGTCCTCCCAGCTGTTTGGTTCACAAAAAGTTCTCCAGCAAGAGGAAAGGCAAAAGCCTGCAAGCTTTTAAAATGGAGCTCAGGCAGGTGATGGAGGGGTTCACATGAGAACGGAGTTAAGCAACCAGGAAGCTACTTACATTCCTGTCTTCCAACAGAGCAGAAATACAATGCTAACCAGTCTTTGTTTTCTACCAAACACACTGAGATTTTTAAAAGCATAAAAAAAGAAAAGAAAAATGGAGCTCCACTCCATCGTCCACAGCTTTTTGTAAAAGTGGTAAGACTACAAAGAAACAAAAAAAACCACAGACATCATATATACAACGATGAAGAACACTGACATTTCCCTCCCACCCAAATCTTCAGCAAATATGTCCTTGGCAAGCAGTCACGTACAGGAATGTAACCTGGAGTGAGTGTAACGCCAAACAAGCACACCCCAGTTACACAGAAGACAGGCTTCTCCAGAGAAACTGTCCCAGGAACACGTGTTTGCTCTCCGCAGGAACACACCAAAGCTAACGCAATACCTCACAAGTGGAAATGTAAGCATGAGCTTAAATACTGCAGGAACTCCACTGCTAACTTCCTATTAGAAATTATTTTTACATACAGCCCACTTTATCCATTCTTCTCATGCCATGCTACAGTCTTTCAGAACACTGACAATTATTAAAAAGCAACTCATTTCAAGTGTTAATTTAATTTTGCTACCAAAAAGTCTATTTTAATGTTTCTGTAGCTAAATGTGCTTTGTTGTCAAAAGTAATTACTAATACTTAAGTTTTTTTTTAATTTTTGAAAGTTAACTTTTAATCTTTGCTCTGCCACAGAACAAAATTTCCTTAAAAAAAAGAAAACTTCTTAAAAGCAGAAGAAATAAAGATTAGCCTCAGTTTATGGTTAATATTCCTCCCTCTAGCAACCTCTCTCCCATCTGTAACAGATACCGCCGAGATTCTTTACAAAACCAGAAATCACAGAAATACTTTGCACATAGGTCAGAATTATAACCCTGAGCTTCTAAAAGGCAGTATTTTGCTGCACTCTTAGAAATAATACCAAAAAATATTTCCTCATAACAGAAATATGTAACAAAATGCAAGAAATTAAAATATTAAAATGGTTTCTTACAGAAATAGAGGGATCCTGCTTCCTTTATCACCAAAAATTTTCATTTTTTTTACCGCTAAGCAACTGCAAATATTTAATTCAATGCTCCATTTATACAGTGGGTGTGCTTGCATTTCAATATTGTCAATGCACAACCAGGATACAATATTTCCATGTTAGATTTTAGCAGAAAAACCACTTTTCATTCCTAGCTTTGTAGTCAGAAAGAGCAGCTCCTCACTGCTTTGGGGCATGGACTCGTTTCCCGAGTTGACTTCAACTAAACATACAGTGAAATAACTCGTTTGTTGGGAGAGGAAGGGGTTCCTTCTTCCAGCTCTACAACGCACACAAATGACAGAGGATGCAGGCAGCACAGAGGAACAATCGGGAATTTCAGTTACGCACCAATTTCATCCCACTGCAAACAAGCGACATACACGATGGTCCGTATTTTCACATTACTCGGATGGGCAGGGAGAAGGGAATGGTTTTCCCACAAGACACTGAAGTTCTGTTTCTAATCTAAGCTTGTCTGTTATTTGCAGTCAAGGGAAGACAACAAAGCCCACATTTACCACATATGGTACTAGTTCCTCCAGTACATCGGTTTCTCAGTAAATCAACGCTTACTGCATTCGTCCCATTGTTTTCTCTCTGCTTCAGGTCCCAGGCTCAGCCTGCCACAAACTCAAAGGAACCAAATCAGCATCAACAGTTAACGAAACAACCGCTTGCAGGAAGAGTTGCTTTGAGTCGCACTAGGTTGGAAGAATAAATGGTTGTATTAACCGTAGGGTTCCAAATCCTTGGCGATTAGTGGCTCAGTATCTTCGGCTGTACTTTGTGCGGCTTGTGAGGCTGCGGCTGCCAGGCTGTGTATAGTCTCCTGCTGATGCTGCTTTGCCTTGTTATAGAGCAGAACTCCAATTGTCACTAGAACCGTCCCAACGGCCGAGAGGCTAGTGATTTTGTTCCCAAACACAATAATACTTAGCCAGATTGACAGCGCATGCTTCACAGTACTAGCAACACTGGAAAGGAATATAGAAGTTAAGGCCAAAGGAAGATTTCTCATGTCCCACGCACAACCATGCTTTAATGTAGTGGGATCTCTGTTTTGCTTGCTTTTTAAACACCAACTCAGACTCCACTTTTCCTCCTGGAGCTAACACCATAACCAAAGTGCTTGTATATCAGCACTCATATACTCAATTTTAGAGCTAATACAAATAATTCATCTCAGTTTTTTGTTTTCATTGCTTTAGGTATGCAGTACGGCGTTAGCAATTCATTTCTAGCTGCCACAGACAGCCAGAAAACACTAACAGAACACTAGCAACACAACTATCACAGTCTGCTGCTACTATTCAGGGAATTCTATCCTAAAAAGAATCAGTATCTAAATCATACCAATAACATTATAACAAGTAGTTAAGAAAACATTGTATACACATAAATATGAATATATGCTTTACATCCTGTAGAGACAACTAACAACTTCAGAATAAGCACGTGTGTGGCAGTGGATTGTCACCAGACTGTAGGAAGGGCACCTGAAAGTGTAAGACAGCAGAAGCCTTCCAAAGTTTAAGACCAGGATTACCCTACAGGCCCTGGGCTACTCATACAAATGACTAATTATTGCATCAGAATTGCGAAACAGCCTAACAAAGCTGCTGATAACTGACAGCGTAGGTGGAAGCTGTCGTTAGAGAACACCCTAATTCAATAAATACAGTTTGACAGGCTGTTGTCATGCTTCAGAAAAAAGGAATAGAGAGCCCATTGCTCATATTCTGTACTGCAACGAGATATATATAGGTATTGCCTTATCGCTGGAGCAAATGGCAGCTTGAACTTTGGATGTAGGATTTTGGTGAATCTGTTCTGTCCCATTAACCAGCTTTAAGGCACGGCTGTTAAACCCATTCCCACCCCTCCTAGGAAGTGTGAGCACCTGTTTCATAAGCTTAACAGCAGGGGTCAAATGCTGCTCTCCTCACACAGTGAGGGAGCAAACCACAAAGTTTTAGTGAATGGGAACAGTTTTCTTCTTGATTTGTTGCATTTATGCATTTACACTAGTTATTTATTTCCACAATACTTTCACTGCATAGTTCTCAAGCAGAAATACTGAGCAAGAAAAAAAGAAACCACAGGTATGTTCTGGACTTGAAAATACAGGTTTACCTGAAAGTCACAGGAGAAATTTTTCCCATCAGGGCATAGGCCGTAACACTTTGTAGGTGGAACAAGACTCCATCTATTAAGAGAAGTACAACAACATCCTGGTTGTAGCTGAAGCTCCTGCCACTCTTCCCAATCACAGGCACATCCTAAACAACCAAGAAAGAGTTCAGTTTGTAAGCAAATCTAACAGTGATTTTCCACCCAACTCATTATTATTATTATAAGCAGATAGTTTTACATTTAAACTTCAGCAAAACAAAGCCTAAAACATACAGGAGATTCAGATCCTACAGATTTCCCCCCCAAAAATAATATATTAGAAAACCAGCTCTCATCTGACTGAACTTTCCAGTGTGTTCAGCCTACCTGTGAGATATTTTCTTTTCTGAACACTGATGCATGGCAATGAAATGCCAGAATACAAAGGATACATATTTAACCCGATACATTATACATACTTTGGCTCAACTTCACTTTCAGAGAATTAACATTCTAGTATACCATGTGAATATCAGCAGAGTGCCAACAAATATTAAAGATTTGGTTTTCAAGTCTTTATCTAAAACTTTAAATGCTCTTAGACAAAAATATGATTTGATCTTAAANGTATTTAACCTGATACATTATACATACTTCACCTCAACTTTGCTTTCAGAGAATTAATATTCCTGTATTCCACGTGAATATCGGCAAAGCGTCAACAAATATTAAAGATTTGGTTTTCAAGTCTTTATCTAAAACTTTAAATGCTCTTAGACAAAAATATGATTTGATCTTAAAAATCCCAAAATAAACTCAGGCTTTCAGGTCACTTGTCAACTCATGTCTATATTGAATTATTTATTTGAAAATTTTCTCTTTTTTACCTCCCCCAAACTCCTGCAAACATAAGGCAAAATGCATTTCAGGGTGATTTAAAAAAAAAACTGAAAGAATTGAAAGTAAAAACTAAGATTAACCTTAGTTGCACATTCTGCTTGCAGGTCAAAAAGAAAATATAAATCAAGCGCTAGTGAATTCAAATTACCATGAAAAATATCCAAGCTGGAATGAGCATAACCACTGCAGCAGCACTTGTGTAGAACTGAAGCTCTGGGGCTCTATAAAGGAGAAAAAAAAATATGTAAAGTTTCTTCTTTCATACAGCTGAAGAAAGATGCATCATTATTGTATTTACAGATATCAAAAAGCAATAAAAGCCATCCACGAAGCTTTGGGGACAATGAATTCCACAATCTCTTGCAAAGATAGTGTTTTGCTGCTTGTGTTGGCTGAGACAGACTGAAGGCACAGGTTTTCAAGATCAAAACTAGAATTTCATCTTGCAGTAAAATACACACGTATCGCCATACATATATACAGGTATATTTTACTGCAACATTTTCCTCTTGCGTTTCGTAGTTAGAACATCGAGCGAGTTCTGAAGTTCCTTTCTGTACGTCTAATAACATTAAGGGATGTTTTATGATTGCAGAATAAGGACTTATTTCTGGATATGCTGAGAGTTTAGCCAATTATGAGAGTCTGACCTACTGCAGTGGGATCTGAGCACAGAGGAGTTTTCTTGCCCTGATAAAATGATTTAGGTTAAAGCTGCCTGTAAACCGTCTGAGAAAAAAAAAATACGCCATGGTGCATTATAAATGCATAGTTTCCTTATGTAGCCCAATGTCCATCTATAATCAAACCTGAAATATTTTTAATACTTACGAAAATCTGTATTTATCTCCACTGAGTAGTTTTTTGGAGAAGACATTCTGCAAACTGCAAAATAAAAACAACATAATTTATCTGTTTTTTAGTGATGACAAATAAATCAATCCATGAGAAAGACAGCTGTTTCCCTTAGATGGGTAGATACGTTTTCTACACATTTCACATTATGCAGCTACAGAAAGGAGTTTGGTCTAACTCCTTCAGACTAACAGAGTTGTACCGTTTTTTAATCTCAGGAACACGAGCAGATATGATAGAGAAACTGTATCTTCCGTTAAAAATAAATTTTAAATACCAACATTTAAATGTAGTGTACAAAACCAACTACAGGCAACAATCTTCTTCAATGTACCAATAAACAACATTCCTTTATGCCACATACGCAACCATCACTATGCCTTACCAGTCCATAATATTAGTAGATAAAGCTGCCGAGAAACCTAGAATGTTGAAACTGATTTCAGTAGCTGTGCAGAGAGCTAGCCCACCCATAACAGGAATGAGAGAGAGATTAACCAGCAATCCTGCAAATGAAAAGAAAAGTTTAAGTCTGAGTTTAATTCCTGTACTTCCACTGACATGTATCGGATAATACAGGTTTTGAAAGTTTAAATTCCACCATAACTTCTTCAGATGAAAGAGCAAGCAACTTATTTGGATTTTAAAGTACAGAGGCTCTAAAGTGAGATCTCAGTCAATAGCAGGGTGCTCTTGATATAGACCTATACTCACTGATAAATGTATCTCGCTCGGAGAAAGAAAATGGACTGATGATTGTCTTCATTTAATCTTTTTCACCAAATGACAGAAGAAAACTATATTCTCCCTGTTTATTCTGTGATTGAATTACTCTTCCTCCTCTAGCTTACTTCAGCCTTTTGCTATTTTGCATCACAAAGCAATCTATACATGGCTTCTGTATGACTCCTACGACTTAGCGCTGGTAACAAGAAAAATCTCTTCAAGCAAATAGCATGCAAATAGTGGAACTGCAAACAACACCCAAACCCAGAAAAACCCCACATTTCACCTGTGAAGTACTTACCAGTGTATTCTCCTAATATCATCCGAGACATGATAACTGTAAAAATAGGTGCTGAGCTTTTAACAGTCTCCGCAAATGAAACTGCCACGTTTTTCAAGCTGACAAGACCCAAGACTACTGTTGCAAATCTGTAAAAGAAGAATACACGAAACTAAGGAGAAAATAAAAATAAAGCTTTAAGAGATACTCTCAGACATCTATCATAAAAAAGAATTGCATTATTATTTCTCTAGGCTTATAAATTTGAGCTGCAGTAACTAGGAATCAGGAAGCCAAGCTAGCCAAAAACTGACATCTGGAAAAAGGAACATAGCATCTAGCAAAAGGAAGTAAAAATAAAATTATCCTGTGATTTTTCTGGAGCGAAAGGTCAATACTCCAAAAGCTTTCCAATCAAGAACCATTTACCTCATTAATCCGACAAACAGCATTATCATGATGAAATTGGGTGGGTAAGA
Organism: Syrrhaptes paradoxus; assembly: GCA_013400615.1. Lineage (NCBI taxonomy): Eukaryota > Metazoa > Chordata > Aves > Pterocliformes > Pteroclidae > Syrrhaptes > Syrrhaptes paradoxus. The sequence goes on from VZTO01018956.1 coordinate 6,892, forward strand.
GATGCGTGTTTTGTGTTGATACAAGCAGCAAGGAACAAACATTTTTATACAGCCAATGAAGGTGGTTGAAAGCATTTGAACAGCACCTAAAGAAAGATGAGAGGAAAAAAATAGAAGATGATGGGTACATGACAAATCAAGCAACAGAAGAAAATTTCTTAGACAAATTTACGTGCAGTACTTTTAGCAGTTAAGAAACATGGCAATTACTGTCTAGATTTTATTAATTCTCACAAAAACCCTTGTACATCAACCAGCAAGGCAGCAGAATAAAACAAAGGTGGCATACACCTACAAAATCTGCCTCTTTACAGAGCTGGGATCACAACTCATGAGTTCCCGGCCCAAGATCCACCCCCACATCTCCTAAGTAGCTCTTTTTCACTTCAGTTGAACAATTTTGTCCCTCAACTTTATACAGGAGGATCTGGTATTGTCAAATATCTTACTGGAATGAAAGCGTAAAAGAAAGGCAGACTTACCTAGCATGCTGGGCTCTCCTTCCAGTAACGAAAGAATGTATTTGTTAAGAAAAAGAGTGCAAAAGCTGAAGAAAAACCACAAAGTGAGGTAGATGAGAGCATGAGAATTCCAGATGCCCAGGTCTGACTCAATGACCGTGGTCTCTGTGATAGTTATTTTCAGAACATTCTCCTCTGGTACACTATCACTCCTAGCAATTACAAATTTTTCAGTCCTGTTAGCAAAGAGCGAACCCAAATTAAATAGTGATTTTTCTTTTGGCTTATCTTCAAGGAGGGGAGGATTAGGTTCCTCCGGTGTCTGAGCACTTGTCACAGCCGACATGCTGACGTTAAGAAATTAGTATTTGTCCTTAATACAAACCAACATTGACTTAGCACAGAACAGCACTTCCACAGAACAAAAATATCACGTGATTAGTCCTTTATCTCCCATGGCCTGAAAAAGTGTACTTGGTCCTCTAAATAACATCTTGCATAAAGATAAACTTCACATGCTTCTTTGTGTGGTCTACTCCATTTCTTCTGCCTAAGAATGAAAAAAAAAAAAAAAAAAAAAAAAAAAAAAAAAGGAGAAAAAAGGAAAAAAGCATTTAGCTCTGAACATAAAGACATTTAAAATCCCTAATGCAGCAAAGACACCACATTTCACCTGTATTTTATGAAAGACAAAGTCTTCCAGAGCTTGTCTTTCAGACTGGATTTTGGACTCCTAATATGATACCAAGATTAAGCATTAAGAACTTATCTGAGAGATTTCTTTTTATTATTCTAAAATAGCACACGTACACACAAAAGACTTCAGGTGTTGTTCTGTTTCTTCTAAACCATAACCACACAGCCTTGTCCATTACAATTAACTCCTCTTCAAGACTGCAGTTTCTTTGATCTCAGTCTGAGGTCTTATAACCACTCAACAAAAAAATCTTCACAACCCAGAAAATCTGGGCAGGAGCCTGTACCCTTAATACTCATTAGCCTGTTTCCATATCCCAAACAGCAGCTACTTTACACTGAAATTTTCCATTCCTCAAGTTCTCTATTTCTGTTATTTCCATCTGTGCATCCTTATCTCTTTCCAATTCACCAGGAAATCCTGCTAGCAGCACACCGGGGTACAAGACCCTGACGCACTCGTGTCAAACCATATACTTGTGTTAACCCAGTTTAAGACAAAACTAGCCAAACTGAAGGAAGATATGCATTCCTTAAGAGAATTTGTTAAAATTCTCGACTCCTCCTTCTTTTCCAGGTCTTAAAAAAAAATCCCTCTACATTCAAAACAGTTATAAAAACGTTGTCAATACCTTTTCTGTTTATACTACTCAATCAAAAGCAATTAAGCACAATGAAACTCCCCCCTCAGCAGCACTGCGATATCATATTTGATATCACCGATTCCGCACATGGCAGGAAGCCGAACAGCAAGTAAGAACGAAACTACTGCTCTAAAGTACTGACCTGCTGTCTTAAGTCAACAGGAAAGTCTTAAATGGGCTGAAAGAGTTTCCATCTGGAACTAATTCACTCTTCCTCCCTTAAGACCAACCCACAGCTGCTGTTTACCAATAGATGAAAACGTGGCAGGGGTTGGTAGACTGACTGTTCCTCTTGGATTACACACAAACAGTCCATCTTCCAGCTCACAAGAACAAACAGCATGCTGTGCATTTTATGCTCTGCCTTGCATCTTCTTCAACTTACAATCACCGCTATGTCTATGACACCAACAGTTTCTTATCGCATTCATTTGTCTAACACTGGAACCGCTCCGGACTTTGGAATGACCACCATCTAACAGCGAAGAAAAAAAGACGTTGCTACAGCTTTTCTGACCACTTGTTAGTACCCACATATAACGATGGATACTTCCTTTTGACACAAACAACTCTCTATATAGAGTCAGCTTTACACCTTGCACAAAAAAATCAAAGCTCAAAAATGTCACATTACGAGAAACGAAGACTAATCTGACAGAGAACAAACAGAGGCTTGGTGTGCATGTCTCTTAATCTACTATTATGCAATACAGGTCAAACCTTGCTTCCACCAGAACAAACACACAGAGTTCAGCATCCCAAGTGAACTGTAAATATTTAAAGCTGTTTCACTAAATGATAACAGCATCTAAGATGGTTATAAACACAGACCGTAAATACAATCGCACAACTGCACAACTATTAACACCTCCCACACACAGAAGATGGAAAAAGACTGAAATAGCTTAGTACTTTTGTGCACTCCAGCTGTTTTTTGGCCACCCAGTCCTAAAATCTTCCCTCCTCTAATTCAGAACCAGCCACCACGCAGGCAAATCCCACACGTGCTTTCTCCTGCCCTGCAGCATCTCAGAGCATCCCCAACACTGAAGGACCAGGAGCGCTGCCTCCCCTTCGGAGCTGCCTTCCCCATCGAGATTCAGAGACCTCCGCGGGAGCAGTGCTGTCCCACGTCCTTTGTGACCCCACTTTACAGCTCAAGGACTTTTCTGAGAGCACCAGCGTTGCAGCAAGGCACAGCCGGAGGTACCACAGCCATCTCCCGCCTCGGGGAACGCCGCAGCTTCCAGAGCAGAGCCCGGCCGCTGATTTTCCCTCCCGAGAGCCGCTCAGCGTATCACGGCCAGTCCCCGGGGGCTCCCCGCTGCCCGAGCCGAGGCGCTGCCGGTCAAACCGGGCTGCGGCCACCCCCGGCCCGGAGCGGAGCAGCCGGCCAGGCCTCCCCCCCTCACCGGCCCCGCCGCACCGCCGCCGCCTCGGGCAGGGGAGGCGGGACCGGGCCGCGCACCGCCCCCGCGGCCGAGCGGACACCGCGCGGAGGGTTGTGAGGGCGGGAGGAGCCGGGCACCTTCCCTCCGCCCCCGGAGCCAGCGGGAAACGGGCCCCGGGAGGGGAAAGCGGCTCATCCGCGGCCGCCCTTCCCCGGGGACGGGGGTGCCTCCGCGGAGAAGGGCCCGGGCCCCTTTGTCACAGCAGCCGTTCGTTTCCCTCTCACCGTGGGCCAACAAGGGGAGACCATTTTAAGGAAAATTAACAAAAAAAAAACAACAAAAAAAAAAAAACAAAGGAAAAGGGGTTACAGGAGGGGACGCAGCTCCGGGTGACAGCCCCACACAGCCCCGCCGGGCCTTTCACTCAAGGCCGGACCCTCCATCGAACCGGGCGGGAGCGAGCGGGCCTCCTCTGTCGCACCGGCTGGCACCGCCCGAGGCGCACAGCGGTCACCGGGCAGGGCACGGGGCAACCCCGGGGCGGGGGAGGGCGCACGCCTCAGGGGCGGGAGTGAGGGACCGCCGCGGCCCCGCCGCCCTCCCACAGCGCTTCCCGCCCAGGACCGGGAAGTGACGTCCCGGAAGTGCGGGCACTGCCCGGAACCCGCGGGCGGCCTGTGCAGCCATGTAGGGACCGTTACCGGAGGGGGACGGCGCCGGAGCGGCCATGGAGGGCGCTGAGGAGAGGTAGCGGCGACAACCCGCAGCGCTGCGCGCCATGGGGGCCGGAGGGAGGCCGGGCGGCACCACGCGCGGAGCGGGGGCGGTTCTCCCCGCTCCCCCACCCCTTTACGCGGGGGGCGTGGTGTGGGGAGGGGCGNTCCGCACATGGCAGGAAGCCGAACAGCAAGTAAGAACGAAACTACTGCTCTAAAGTACTGACCTGCTGTCTTAAGTCAACAGGAAAGTCTTAAATGGGCTGAAAGAGTTTCCATCTGGAACTAATTCACTCTTCCTCCCTTAAGACCAACCCACAGCTGCTGTTTACCAATAGATGAAAACGTGGCAGGGGTTGGTAGACTGACTGTTCCTCTTGGATTACACACAAACAGTCCATCTTCCAGCTCACAAGAACAAACAGCATGCTGTGCATTTTATGCTCTGCCTTGCATCTTCTTCAACTTACAATCACCGCTATGTCTATGACACCAACAGTTTCTTATCGCATTCATTTTTCTAACACTGGAACCGCTCTGGACTTTGGAATGACCACCATCTAACAGCGAAGAAAAAAAGACGTTGCTACAGCTTTTCTGACCACTTGTTAGTACCCACATATAACGATGGATACTTCCTTTTGACACAAACAACTCTCTATATAGAGTCAGCTTTACACCTTGCACAAAAAAATCAAAGCTCAAAAATGTCACATTACGAGAAACGAAGACTAATCTGACAGAGAACAAACAGAGGCTTGGTGTGCATGTCTCTTAATCTACTATTATGCAATACAGGTCAAACCTTGCTTCCACCAGAACAAACACACAGAGTTCAGCATCCCAAGTGAACTGTAAATATTTAAAGCTGTTTCACTAAATGATAACAGCATCTAAGATGGTTATAAACACAGACCGTAAATACAATCGCACAACTGCACAACTATTAACACCTCCCACACACAGAAGATGGAAAAAGACTGAAATAGCTTAGTACTTTTGTGCACTCCAGCTGTTTTTTGGCCACCCAGTCCTAAAATCTTCCCTCCTCTAATTCAGAACCAGCCACCACGCAGGCAAATCCCACACGTGCTTTCTCCTGCCCTGCAGCATCTCAGAGCATCCCCAACACTGAAGGACCAGGAGCGCTGCCTCCCCTTCGGAGCTGCCTTCCCCATCGAGATTCAGAGACCTCCGCGGGAGCAGTGCTGTCCCACGTCCTTTGTGACCCCACTTTACAGCTCAAGGACTTTTCTGAGAGCACCAGCGTTGCAGCAAGGCACAGCCGGAGGTACCACAGCCATCTCCCGCCTCGGGGAACGCCGCAGCTTCCAGAGCAGAGCCCGGCCGCTGATTTTCCCTCCCGAGAGCCGCTCAGCGTATCACGGCCAGTCCCCGGGGGCTCCCCGCTGCCCGAGCCGAGGCGCTGCCGGTCAAACCGGGCTGCGGCCACCCCCGGCCCGGAGCGGAGCAGCCGGCCAGGCCTCCCCCCCTCACCGGCCCCGCCGCACCGCCGCCGCCTCGGGCAGGGGAGGCGGGACCGGGCCGCGCACCGCCCCCGCGGCCGAGCGGACACCGCGCGGAGGGTTGTGAGGGCGGGAGGAGCCGGGCACCTTCCCTCCGCCCCCGGAGCCAGCGGGAAACGGGCCCCGGGAGGGGAAAGCGGCTCATCCGCGGCCGCCCTTCCCCGGGGACGGGGGTGCCTCCGCGGAGAAGGGCCCGGGCCCCTTTGTCACAGCAGCCGTTCGTTTCCCTCTCACCGTGGGCCAACAAGGGGAGACCATTTTAAGGAAAATTAACAAAAAAAAAACAACA